>PVHP010017290.1:0-26643 GCA_004024765.1 Zapus hudsonius
TTTTTTTTTTGTTTGGTTTTTCGAGGTAGGGTCTCGCTCTAGCCCAGGCTGACCTGGAATTCACTCTGTAGTCTCAGGCTGGCCTTGGACTCACAGCGATCCTCCTACCTCTGCCTCCCGAGTGCTGGGATTAAAGGCGTGTGCCACCATGCCCGGCTAAGAATATTTCCTTTTATCATGCTCTGCTTCCTTCTCTGGAAACTTGCAGAGGGGAGAAAGTTCAGGTAGCAGAGAGCATGGCTTCACACAATGGATGTAGCCCTGGAGGTGGTCAGTCTTCTGGAAGTGAGCCCAGGGCCAAACAGCTCTGCTTAGGCCATAGAAGCGGTCTGGCCTTCCTGATGCCCGCCACTGCCCCCTCCCATAACAAGAGACCACCCAGTGGGCGCTTTTATTTTCTATCTCCATAGTGACCCACGTGGTTAGAAGTCTGGTGGGTCTGGGCTGTGGAAATCTTTCTTCATATTCAGACATGACTGGGGGTGGGACACCACCTCTGGATGTTATTTATCTCTATTACAGACATGCTTAAATCCATAGGATGCGGTTGGATCCATCCTGACAAATTCATAGCAGATGCTTCCCTGAGCCCCAGGCTCGTGTATCCTTAAGTAGAAATGACACCTGTATCAGTGGTATTTATGTCAATCATGCTCACACATTGCTTGTTGCGGGGAGGGTGCTGGCATGACACTTGGCAGTCTTACAAGCAGGCCAATAGCCGAAGACCCAGCCCAGCCCATGCCAAGTCGCAGGCTGTATGCTGGGTAGCTCTGGAGGAGGCAAAGAGCCATGGAGTGGCCAGACTCTTGTGGTAACCCTGTGGCAAAGACAGGGGAGGGCTTTGTGTTGTCAGTCATGGACAAGGGGGTTTCTGGGTAGCAAATATTTCTCCTGGATGCCTCATCAAGAGTGATGACTTGGTACAAGGTATTTTGGTTTTCACTTAATCGCATAACGTAGATGGGGAAACAACCCAAACAGTGAAAATAATGAAGACTGAAAACGTCAGGATGCGTGGCAGTTACCTGGTGCTGTGATCCAAAATGGAGAGCCCTCTGTCCCATCTCGGATATGCTGGTTCCTTACTATGTCCCACCCTGGATATACTGGTTCGTTAGGTCTGTGATCTGCAGTTCTAAACCACTGACACTGTGGTGAGAGGTGAGAAAGACTCTCCTCTTGTCAGAATCTAAGACCCTGGAGCAGAGATAGGATGGACCACCGGAACTGAGGCCAACTGAAGGGAGCCACCACCATGGACAGCAGAGTGATGTCCCCCACCTCCATGATGTCCACACTCTAATCTCTGGTCATCTGTTTGCGAATATGTTGTCCCATGGCAAACAGGAGCTAAGGTGACACATGGAATTAGGCTTTGAAACGAGGAGATCCTCTCGCACCCTCCGAGGCTGAGGGAGGACTGTAAGAGCTGGAGGGTGGGGAGGGGGGCTTTGGAACTCTGTCCTCCAGCTATGATGAGGCTGGTGCGTCTGACCTCTGCGTGGAGGTGATCACCGCCACAAAACATGCGAAACATTGAACCCATCAGCATTTTGACATAAATGATGAAAGAGGAGGAAAAAAGAACGAGACATCAAAAGAGAAGAAATAGAAAGCTTGGCAAAAGGCGGTCATGACAGCCGGGCATGGTGGCGCACGTCTTTAATCCCAGCACTCGGGAGGCAGAGGTAGGAGGATTGCCATGAGTTCAAGACTACCCTGAGACTGCATATAGTGAATTCCAGGTCAGCCTGGACTAGAGCAAGACCCTACCTCGAAAAAAAAAAATGGCAGTTCATGGGAACTGGGGTGGGAAAATATGATCCAGTTACAGTATGTTTATGGATTAAAATTCTCAATAAGAATAAAATGAGGAGATTATCCTGGGTTATCCAGGTGGAGCTAATCTCATCACACACACATGTTTAAAAGGGTGGCTCAGAGAGGGGCCATGCCAGGCAGGAGAAGGTGCCAGGCAGGAGAGGATCGAGATTCTGCCGCTGGCTCTGAGAGGTGAGGCCAAGTGCAGAGACTATAGAAGGGCCTCTGGGTTTCGGCTCAGGGTGGCCCCGGGCTCAGAGACTTGGGTCCTCCGACCTCACGGACATGCATCTCCCCACTGAATGAGTGAGACAGCCCCCAGAAAGAAGCAACAGCTCCCCAATGGCCCCGGGAAAGCCACGCCTGACTTCTGCAGAAGCCTTGCTTACCTTCATTAACTTCGTCATTTTCTCTGTCCACCTGGGCTTTCAGGACATATCTTTTTATGAGCCGTTTCATGATTTTCTGAAAGGAGAAACAGGTGATAGTGTACGATCTCCTTCCCTTACCACCTCCAGAGTCAGCATGGTAGGTTAGCAGGCTGGTGCCTCCTCTCCAGGGTGCCCTGACTAGAGGTTGGACTTGGCACCTCTCTGATCACTCTCTTGTTTCCCACGCTGTCAGAACAGGACACTTCCTAGTGGTAGGAAGCCCAGCCAAGGAGGAAGGAGGGAGAGAGGGAGTTATCTCTTGGACACATGGCAGGAGTCCTAGGATGGATTCTACCTTGGTTAGCCATGTCTTTTTTTCTGGACCTCAGTTCCATTTCAGGGAGGAATGTTGGGACATCTTAGCAGGTCTGCCCAAGTAACTGCATCCTTTGGAGGTGATAGTGAGCATGCGCAGACACTTTCTTGGTGTAGGGGTCAGGGCTAAGCTGGAGGAGAGTCTACTATATCTTAGAAAATTGTAGCCCCGGCTGGGCCTCTGGGGGCCTTGAGAGAATGCCCACAGACCTGATCCTGCAACGCCATGGTGAAGGACCCTCAGCTTTCATGTGGCTACTGTTGTCCTTATGTGAACAAAGTATGAACCACACTTATGAGACACCAAGAATAAGCTGGGTGTGGTGGTACACGCCTTGAGTTCCAGCACTGGGAAGACCGAGGTAGGAGGATCACTGTGGGTTTGAGGCCAACCTGGGCTACAAAGTGAGTTCCAGGTTCGTCAGGGCTAGAGTGAGACCTTGTTTCAAAAAATGAGAGAGAGCCGGGCGTGGTGGCTCACGCCCTTAATCCCAGCATTTAGGAGGCAGAGGTAGGAGGATTGCTGTGAGTTTAAGGCCACCCTGAGACTACATAATGAATTCCAGGTCAGCCTGGGCTAGAGCAAGACCCTACCTTGAAAAAAACCAGAGAGAGAGAGAGAGAGAGAGAGAGAGAGAGAGAGAGAGAGAGAGAGAGAGAGAGAACCAAGAATAGCACCGGGTGTCAGGAAGGCTTCAGAGGCTGAACTTTGGATTTTGCCAGCGAGTCATTCTAGGGTTCCTGTGAAATCACAAGATTTAAAAATATTCTAGAAGCTGAGACTCCCGATTCTTGTCAAAGATGAGCCACATGGAAACGAAGGGGACTCCCTGCTCCTTGGTGGTCCTCTGGTGGGGCCTGAATTCTGTCCCTGGCTTTGCTCTGTGGCCTCATGCAGGTTGCCAAGTTCTCTGACTATGTACATAGACTTGGGAACGTTTTGAGTAAGTGAAATGGAAGGAAACTGGGTGCACAGAGTTGGGTGATGGTTTGAACGTGAAATGTCGCCCATAGCCTCATGTGCCTGTGATTAATACTTAATCCCCAGCTGGTGGAGCCTTTGGGAGGTGGAGCCTTGCTGGAGGAGGTGTGGCATTGAGAGTGGACCCTGAGGTTTATTAGTCCCGCCCATCAGAGACAACTCATTCTTGCCCTCCCCCCAGATATGAAGACATGAAGCTGGTTGCTATGTATTCCCCACCATGATGAAACTTCTCTTCAAAACTGTTAGCTGAAATAAGCCCTTTCCTCCCATCAGCTGCTTCTGTTCCCTGTGCTTTGTACCAGCAAGGAGAAGGTCACTGCTACAAGCTGACAGCATCAGTTCTTATCCCCAAGAATGGCTCTCTGCATTTCCTGGGTGTGGAAGACCTAATCGAGGAGATAGCCCCAGACCGTGGTTCCAAGGCTGTCTCTCACTCATGACCGAAGTTGGCTCATTCAGGACAGGATACCTTCCTCCGCCCCATGCTACCCTGGCTGTATGGTTTGAGTGATGGGAACAGCCCTTGCTTCTCAGGGAGGCTGCGCATAAGCCTGGCAGGGCTCAACAGAGGTGATGGGTTTCTCAGGGATTTTCTTCCAGTCACTGAAAACTAAGTAAACTCCCTTCAGTGGAAAAAACACAAAACCCTAAACACCATCGTCTCCAACTAGTTCTCAGAGAAGAAAATCAAAAGGATGGCTTGGTAATTAAAAGCACTGATTTGCAAAGGCTGTTAACTCAGGTCCAATTCACCAGCACCCATGTAAAGCCAGATGCAAAATGGCTCGTGAGTCTGGAGTTTGTTTGCAGTGGCAAGTCCGGATGCATGTGCACACATGGATGTACATGCTCACACAGAGGTACAAAGAAAAATTTAAAAAAATTAGAAAAAGAGAAAAAAGGCTGATAACTAAGTAACTGTCATTGCAACTGAATTGAAAATTGAGACGGATTTTTCTACTCTCACTTTCAGGAGGCTACAGGCAAAGGGAACCTAGCTAAAAGTCTGTTGCCTTCCAAAGCAAACCCACATAACTAAGGGTTCCTGCTGGGTATGTGAAATCTCAACACTCAGGAGGCTGAGATAGAACAAGGCCAGCCTGGGCTACATAGCAACACCCTGTTTCAAAAGAGCAAGCAAGCAAATGAATAGTTCCTCTGTTCTTGGCTCCATCCAAGAGCCTTACTGTATACCATGGGAACTGCTGAGTCAGAGCATTGAGGCAAGTGATGCTCACATGTGAGCTCTGCCACAGATACAGCAGATGTCAAGGTCCTTCAGGCCCAGAGGGCTGTGTGCTTCTTTAAAAATATTCCATGGCTCTGACTGGATTTGAGGCCTGCTCCATGGGAGGGAATTTCATATATATATATATTGTCCATAATGAATTACATTATTTAGTGGGCAAACAATGAGTTGTTATCCCCAATTCCCCGATGCTCCCCCTCCCCCATCCCCAATCAGCTGGATATCCTCCTCCGTGGGTCGTCTGGATCAGTCCTTGTGACAGGGGACCATGGATAGCCTAGTATTCAGCCAGGTTCTCCTGGCCCTAGTATGTTGTTACTGAGGGGTGCCATGCCTCTGGATAGTCTCCCCCACCACGGCTCTCACAGTCTTTCCGCCCCCTCTTCCGCTCAGTCATGGGAGGGAATTTGTGCCTTGTGCTGAAAACCTATTTGACAGGCTATAGTTGGGTGGGCATAAGCCCTGTGGTGGGGGTAACTTCTACTGTTTTTTGGTTAAATGGATATATTATGCCACTAAGTTACTCTCTAAATACTTGTTTCTGCTCACATATTAATGTTAATCCCATTTTAGATGAGAGAAACTTCTCTTTTCAGGTAGAGGTGACCACTGGGGAGACTCAACACTCATCAAAGTGCTGAGAAGAAGTGACAGTAGAGTGTCCAGCACTAAGTGAGACATCTCTGTCACACCCTCCAAGGCTCAGGGTCCATTTCAGAAGAGGTGGAGGAAAGAATGAGCCAAAGGATGGGGAGGCATGCTGTGCAATGCTCTTCTAGACACAAAGTGGGGGCGCATTCATGACCTCCCAGTAGCTGATTCTGCATAATAGGAGGGAGAGAATGGTGACATCAAGGTAGAATGGGGTGTGTAGGAGGGCGAGGAAAGAGTGTGTAGGAGGGGGTTATGATCAGGGTACATTGTGTGCATGTATGGAGGTTATCAATAAAATTTGATAGATATGATTAATAAAAATCTGTTTTTTTTTCATTGATGGGGTCTAGCTCCTGTGTTCTCTTCCACACACAGTGGCCCTCCAGGAGGAAGGAAGACTGGATGAAGAAAACAGATACATGTATGATGAGTGTTTCCCATAGAGCCCAGGTGTCCACATCTGTAGGTAACAGCTCTCCACTCACTGAGTTTCATGAGAAACCAAAACACCCTGCTCTATGGGAAACAACACACATATACACACACCACACATCTACCACACACAACACACACACATACCTCACACAACACACATACACCACACACAACACACATGCACACACACTGTACACACACACACACACCACATCATACTACACGCAACGCACAACACACACACCGTACAGTCAACACACATACAAGCAAAAAGCACTCACTGCTCAAGCTAGAGTATCTAACCGAGCTGATGATCCCCAGACCAGAAGCCTGAAGCAGAGATGAAGAGAATTTCCTAGAGGCTTGTGGTGAGCACAGCAAAAAACCATGGCCAAGAGAGAATGCCTGCCTCGGACAGGCAGGAGATGGACCTGAAAGTTGTCCTTTGACTTCCATATGCATGAGATGGTGTGTGTGTGCCTGCACACATACATGAACATGCACACACACACACACACATACACAAGTAAATTAAAAAGAAAACTAGGGCTGAAGAGATGGCTTAGTGGTTAAGGTGTTTGCCTGCAATGTAGAAGGACCAGAGTTAGGTTCCCCAGTGCCCATATAAAGCCAGATAGATGCACAGGAGGGCACATGTGTCTGGAGTTCATTTGCAGTGCCCTTCTCTCTCTCTCTCTCTCTTCAAATAAATAAAGAAAATATTTTAAAAAACTAAATAAAAAAGCACGTGGTTCTGGAGCTCAAAGCCAGTCTGAGCTACATGAGATACTATTTCAAAACAACTAAAAGAAACCATAAGAAAAAAAAAATCCCAAGCACAATAAAAAGGTTAAAAAAAGAAAGCTCCTAACATCCCATTGTGTTGAGAGGAAGAGATTGCACCATAAAGACTGGAGTTTATTTGAATAATTGTGCCTGGGCTCTGTGATTTATTTGGGATGTGGTTTGACTGCTTTATCATGAAGAAATGTGCCATTCAGGAAGAGGCTATCCTGGGTCTATACCACCTAACAATGGAATCTTGGGACAGGCCATGGGGCAACTTTGAAGGAAGTACATCTTGGCCATCTTGTCAAGACCTTGGTTCTGTTCCATTGCTTGGTGTCATGGCCACAGAAACCAGATGGACCAGAAACCAGAAAGACCTTGTAAAAAGCAAGAAGCTAATGTTCCTGAAAAATGACAAATCAGACTTTGAGGAGCCCAAGACAAGCAGAGCCCTGGGACTTCCTCAAGCCTGCAGACACCATCTTCCCTGGTAACATAGGGTTCCGTGAAGCCGAAGGGCTGAACACCTTAAAATGAATACTGGGGACCTTCACCACCATGGAGCTGTAAGTGAGGGACATCATGGAACCAAACTCATGAACTCAAATGTGTATAAGAGTCTGTGTTTTGTCTTTTCGAGGATTTCAGAGGAGTTGGTGAGAGGCTGACAGAGGCTGTGACAGCTCTGGGAAGGGTCTGGAGAACAGGGAAGGGGAGGGAGATTGGGCTCTGTGGATTCTCATCTGGAAGTTTCTGGGCTATGGAAGCCTTGAAGGCTCACATTGAACCCAAGGAACAGGTGAGACAACCTCAGATCATTGTTCAAGTCCAAATTTTGGCTTTTCCTGCTGCTGCTAGGGACGGCCACAGTGCCCAGGGGAAACTTCCTCCTGTTCCTTAGTGCCACCTTGGGCTCCAGGCTGTGACAGATCTCACCCTAGTGATAGAGATCTGGAGCATGGTAGCAGGGAGGGACATGGGTCCCAAGGAACATCACAGTCAGGTTGCCCTGAAGAGATTAGAATTCCACCTAGAGCCTAAACCTGGCTCATCAGGATGGCAGTCAGAAGCAGCCCTCTGTTTTACTTCCTGGTTCCTCCTCTTTCTAGGAATTTTCCTCTGGCTTCTCTCCTCCCCTCAGCCCATTCTGAGTCTGTGCTCTCCTCCCTGACCCACCAACCAATCAAGATCCTTCTTATACATTTAAATTTAATGACCAGTAAAGCCTCATCCCAACTCAATACCTAATCTTCACCCTCAAAGTTATAAGAAATCCTGATTCAAGTTACCATGAAGATGACCCACTCCCCACCCGAAGCTTTCTTCATTACATTCTTCCCTAAAATAAATCTTGCTAACTTGCCCTTCTTCTGTGTCTGCGCTTGCCAATTCTTTGCAAGTCACACGAAAATGAACTTGAGAGCCCTTGGTTTAAAAGGCTCCATCATGCTCAAAACTGGTAACATTAGGGACTTCCAAGCCCAGGCAAGGCAGGGGCTGAGGAAGTTCTGGTATAGGATCATGTAAAAGGATGGTCAGCAAACACATGGGTGATGTGGTGTGGTGAGGGGAGGGGTATCCTCCATCAGATATCTCTCCACCAGCTCCCAGATGTCTTCTGGGACCACCTAGAGGTTGATTTGTACCCAGAGCTAAAGAGGAGAGTTGCCAGTCCCACCCAAGTCCCCAACAGTCCCTTCTCTCTAACGCCCACTGGCCAGGTTTCTTTGTTCTCGTCTGTGATGACTACGTGAATAAGTAGTCTGAGGTCTTTTTCTACAGAGTCACAAAACACAAGGTGAGCAAAGCTTTCCAAGGTCAAGCCTGGCCTGAAGCAGCAAACCAGAGATCTTTCTCTGTAATCGCACCAGGGAGATCTTGCAGGAGCTGTAAGGCAGGAGGGACTAAAATGGTGATGAGGGAAGACAGAAACGGCCCCAAGACTGGTTTTGAAAATATCTCCTCCAGAAAGGATTCATTCTGAGTACAGAATGTTCACCCAACATCCACCTTCCTTTATCTCAGGAGCTGATTCTGTTCAAAACCAGGAGAGATTTGGCCCAAACCCATTAGGATTTTCTATCTTTTCTGTGACACAGGTAATCTACACTTTTCTCTGAGAAGCCAAGAAATAAAAAATCCTCCCACTGACCAAAGGATCTAGCCTGTAAAATAGCTCTGAGCAGATCAAACTGGGCGGTCCCAATTTTGTGCACGATTAAATTCAAAACTTGCCCGTGGCTAATTTTTTCGTCCATGTCATCTGATAAAACTATAAGTGCTTTGAAGGATGAGCTGCTTCTTAATTGTACAATTAAACCCTCCTCATTTCACAGCTAGCTTCTGAAACATGGGTGAGGTGATTCAATTAGAGACCTGTGTCTGGAAGACGCTGCCTGTAATTGCTCCCTGTGGGAAGGTGGCACCAGAGATGTGTCACCTTTTCACCTCAGCCCAGAAGGATACTCAAGACAGCTTCAATTTTATATCTGCTAAGAAATGATCAGCACGGATCAAAATTGCTGATTGGGGGG
The DNA here is from genome assembly GCA_004024765.1 of Zapus hudsonius. Taxonomy (NCBI): domain Eukaryota; kingdom Metazoa; phylum Chordata; class Mammalia; order Rodentia; family Dipodidae; genus Zapus; species Zapus hudsonius. Next base: position 9,217 of record PVHP010017290.1, read on the forward strand.
GGGTGGAAGGTAGGGAGAGAATGGCTTACACTTTTGTAATGGATACCCTGGAGTTACCATTTATCACGGGCCCAGGAGCTGGTTCAAGTGTTATAGAGATTTGACATTCATTTTCAGAACGATTACAAGGGCTTTTTTTCTAATTTTCATAATAATGATATTGGCAGGCTGGCAGTCTAAGTGTTGCAGGATTTGAGAGTGACAAGTCTTTCTCGGCTCTGGATGGGCTTCGCTTAGACGTGTGAGTGCTGGATAGTCATCGGTTATTAGAACTCCCCAAGCCTGTGGCCTTTGAGTTCATGGTCTTGTGACTCAAAGAATTCACAGGGTCAGACACAGCCAAAGGAGAAACTGAGTAAGGCTCGGTTCTTACAAAGTAAAGCCAAATTAAAGCCCCAAGCAGTAACTGGCTGGGCTCAGGGGTCTTTATACCCTTAGAGATGTAAATTAGGCATCAACTGCAGGGTGGTTTTGATTGGTTAGTTTAAATGTACTTGGGGTTCCACCCTTGGGGATGCAGATGAGGCATCAGGTTGGGGTAGGTTGAATGTACATGGAGTCTCTTGGTGGTCAGCTGATATCTTGGTGAGTCAGGGGATTTTGGAATTCAGTCCCAGACTCTGTTCTCTGGACTTGTCACTAGTGATATGCTACGTAGGCCTGTGACCCAGATCAACCACCTACAAAATGGGGGATACCTTACTTACAAAATGGGGGCTACCTTGCTACCTTGTGATATCTATCATAAGGCAGTGCACTGAAGATTCTAGTATCTACCTCCTTGCTTAAGACACACAGCTGCTTCTCCTCTCCTGTGCCCACCCTAGCTAGCAGCAGGTGCCCCTGTGTGTGCCCAGATATGCACTGGATTTATGTCCTACTCATGCCCCCAGTTGAAACCTTCCCCCAGGTCTTCCACTCCTTCACGGAAGCCTAAGTACAATGTTATTGTCTCCCCAAGTCCCTGCAAAGTCGTCCTCCTCTCCTAGACCTTCCTAGAGAGCTTGGGAGGCAATCAATACCCATTGGTGATGGGCTCTCTCTTCCTTCCTTCTGACCTCATCTCTCCCCCAGCTGTTCAGGACTTTCTCAAAAGTGCGTCCTCTGCCTGGAAACCCTCAGGGGTTACCCCTTCTCCCAGGGAGGGCTTGGTCAACTATCCTCTCCAAAAAGATGCCCCCACCTCCAGCAAAGACTCCCTAGGTCTCTCCTCTTTCTCATTCTTTGCTTTGGTATCTTTCATCAACTTGACTTCATAGGCTATCATGCTTTCATGTCTCTCTCCTGTCTATCCTAGAGTGCCACATGGGAACCATGTCTGTATCTTCAATAACTGGCATAGTGTTAGATTCAAAGAAAAATTCATTTACTGGTGTGTGTGTGTGTGTGCGTGCATGTGTGTGATGGGTGTACTATGGCCTCCTGCCACTGCAAATGAATCCCAGATGCTTGAGCTACTTTCTGCATTGAGCTTATGTGAGTAGCTTTGGAATCGAACCCGGGCTGGCAGACTTTGTCAGTAACTGCCTTTATGTGCTGAGCTCTCTTTCCTGCCCCTGGGTTTGATTTTTAAAAAGATATTTTATTTATTTATTTGAGAGAGAGAGTTAGAGAGAGAAAGAAGCAGATAGAGAAAGTGTGACAGAGAGAATGGGCCCGCCAAGGCCTCCAACCACTGCAAAAGAACTCCAGACACATGTGCCACCTTGTGAATCTGCTTTGCAGGCCAACACCTTAACCACTAAGCCATCTCTCCAGCCCCTGTAGTGTTAGATTTAAGAAAGCTGCTTTCCCCTCTCTTCACAGCTGTGATGGGTACCCCAAAATATGCTCGGATCTGTGAATTTTCTCTGTTAAACCTTTCTGCTACAGGGCTGGGGTGATGCAAGTAACCTCCTCCCAGGTACCCACTGTGGTCCTGGGTGGAGACCTGGCTTTCCAGGCTTCCAGATGGTTTAATAGGTGCCCACGGTCACATAGGCTTGGGTCATGGGTGCACAACCCCTTTGTCATGACTCAAAAGCCTTCAAACCAGCCCCTTCCCTTTCCCTTCTCACACCTAGAGTTAAAATCATGAGCCTAAGCAATAGCTCATCTCCAAGTCTTCTATTCCTGGAACCCAAACTTATAGAGTGCCTGGCACAGAGCAGGCCCTCCGAAAGTAGGAGCTTGGTGAAGGAAGGAAAGAAGCCGAGTTCTAGAGAGCTGGCACAGCCACGTGATTAAAGCCACATCTTAGTGGCATCTACTTGCGCCCACACCTGGGTGAGGGGTGGTTACCTGATATCTGGTGGGCTTGCTGAAGGTGTTGTTGGCTGTCAGGTTTTCAGAATTCCTCATGCCAGCCTGGTAGCGAGTCTTCTGGAACACACAGACATGTATGCATATGTATATGGCAGGGCTCGAGTGAACAGTTACTGGGGTCTCTAGGGGACCTTTGGGAAGCTGATTTCCTCCCTGCTTCTTGTCCTAAGAGTGAGACATTCTGCAGGATGATCCCAGTTACAGAATGCTGCTGGTCCAAATAGTTTAGGAAGTTATGTGTCTTCAGTCTGGAAGGTTCTGTCTCAGATTTTATCCCATGCTAATTAACACTGAGAATCTCCAGCATGGGGAAAGAGTGGGCAGGGAAATGTTTCTTCAGAGCCTCTCCAGCTCCCTCTAGGAAAAGCTGCTCCACTTTCATGTCACTAAGGAGATGGCCTTACTGAGGTCTCAGCTGGCCAGGAAGCAGACAGCTTACCGGGTGGGACTTTGCTCATATGACCAGCAGATCCTGCCAGACCATGGCCCCTGGCAGTTTCTGGCTTCCTCTGTGTGGGGAGTCCCTCTGAATCAAAGTACCAATCCTCCCATCCCCGCTGTCCTGTAACCCCATCAAACCAATGCTACTCACCCTGAATTTGGAGTTTAGCATGCCCATTTCAAGGTCATTTTCACAGCTTTTGGCCTTAGATTTGCAGAGTTTTATGAGGCACGTCTTGATTCTCATTATGAGATAGTAAAATGATTTAGGACTCGGCACAAGATTAAAGGGGGCAGGCAGAGTTCTTCCTTCATCGAAGTAAGACAACCACAGCTTTGCCCGGGCAAATTTCCACTCCACATCGGCATCCTCCTGGGGAAGAAGGAAGAAGGGACACGCCATCAAAGGCCACAGCTTCGCAACTGAGCACAGCTACAGTCCCCAGAGTGCAGGGACAGGGTTGATACGGGGTTGGCACATTTGAAGATGTTCACCGTCTCTATGATGCGGAGACCATGTCCATGCTTTGCTTGAAACTTCTCCACTTACCTTGGGATTCCTGGTGGAAACGTTTCAGCCAGCGTAGACCCCCCCTTCTCCCACTCTCCCCTGGGTATTTTCATTGCTGTTGTCTTTCCTCACTTTTCTCATCTCGAGGTTGTTCATTGATTTGTCCAGCTCTGCTAGCAGATTCGCTAACCACCCCAGCATCAAGTTGTTCGTTGATTTATCACGTAAGGAAATGCTACCTTAATGGGAGCCATCAACCATGAAGGTGAACCACTTAGGCCAGTTGAAATTTTCTACAAGCCACATTATTAAAAAAAAAATCAAAACTCAAGTGGAGCAGCGTAAAATTAATTGCAGTGATATATTTCATCTAATTGACCTAAAATGTTGTCATCCAATAAGTAATTATTATAAAGTTATGGCTGGGGTGCACCTCAGTGGTACAGTACATACTTAGAATGTACAAGGCTCAATCCCCAGCACCACCAAAAATAAAAATTATTAATGAGATAGATTTGTTTGTTCTAGACTTCTGAAATTAGCCTGAATGTTTTATACATATCGCATACATAGTTTGGACTAGTCCAACTTCAACTGTTCGATGGGTATATGTGGTTAGTGGCTGTCTTACTGGGCAACAGTTATTTATTGAAAATGTACTTGTGGTCAGGATGCTACCCAGGGGAATGCTGGGAGTTCAAGCTAGGAGGACCCGAGGGGACAAAGGCTGACTATAGCTTTTTAGGAGGCATTCCAGCCTCCTATGAGAGATTTCCTTTCTCTCGTGGTGGGGTTAAGAGAAAACAGGGACTCGTTGCTTCTGACATGGGGTCACCTCTAGAATGTTGAGTGGGTCCCTGAGAATGAATGGGTGTGTTTTTCTTGTAGACAGGCTCCCTGACCTCCAGCTTTTGTTGAGACCTGCATCTGGTCTCATCTACCTGGGTCTTTTAGACTGGAAGCTTTGTGAGTTTCGGGGTCACTACTGGTCTCCCCAGGCAGGAGAGGTATATGAGGGAATGAGAGGAAGGCTGTGTGGTGGTAAGGGCATGAGTTCTGTACTAATCAGGGCCCTGCTCCTTACTCACTGTGATGGGTGTTTGTTGACAAGACAGGAATGAGTGAGAGACTTTCCAAGCTGGCTTCACTGAGCAGGAAGCCCTTTCTCCCATGTCAGCTGCCCTTCCTCTGGGGCCTGTGTGAGAGGAAGCTCCAGAAAGCACCAGGTCTTTCTTTTCACTCCTGCCGCATGACTAGCTCCCTTCTTCCACTCACCTCTTTTCCTTGCCCAGGCTAGACCCCTGCAGTTCCCATCACGAAAGCTGTTTTGCTCCTCCTGACTCTGAAATATGCTATGCCTACTACCATTTGAATGATTCTTGGTGGGGGTGTTGGTGGTGGGGAGAGTATTGAATAGTATTTGCCTTGAAAAGTGATTGATTATGGGTTGAATTTTTTAAAAAATGATCAGTTGCAGCCTTGCCCCTCAGTGCCTTAGGATGTCGCCGTCCTTGGAGGCAGCACCCTGAAAATGGTGGTTAAGGTTAAATGAGGTGATACGAGCAGGCCCTTAATCCTGGAAAGCCGTGTAGGGACACAGTCTACAAGCCAAGGAGAAAGTCTCGCAGGAAATGATCGCTCTGTTCACCTTGATCTTCTAGCCTCTGGAACTATGTGGAAATAAATGCCCGATGATTAAGCCACACAATCTGTGGCATTTTTTTTTTATAAAAGCCATAGAACATGAAGGTCTTTATTTTTCTATGTGAAAAATACAGAGATATTTCTTAAGCTTTAAGGAGAGAATGCACCAAGCCTCCCCTTGAGTCTCTTCTCTGCTTCTCCCCCTCCCCAGGAAGAGTGTGGCCCTATCCTTGGCAGTGCTTTTAACCCTTTTCTTTCTGCAGAGTTGCATGCATATTATCACGTCAATATGAGGTTTGCCTGTTTGTATTTCTCTATAACGTTCATGTTTTCATTTATTTGTATCGGAGGAGTTTCCCATGTCTGTCACTGTGCATGTTGGCATACAGTATTCTAACATGTGACTATCCTACAGTTAGTTTATTTATTTATTTAAACCCATGGCCTTCCTTCCTCTCCCGTCCTCTCTCCCATCTACCCTCAGTAGGGATCAAATCCAGGGCCCTGTACATGCCACACACACACTCTAAAACTACGTCACTTCCCCAGCCCTTGTACCTTTCTTTTGATCCCTATTATTGGTTTGGAAAAATTGTTTTCATCTTTAAATAGCAGCCAGGTCTTCTTTCTGGAAGCTTCCTCTCCACATAGTTAATCTCTTTTTGCTTTGTATTTCCCATGCCTAGTTGCACTGGTCCCGGAGTGTGGGCATTTGATGTTTGTCTTACCTGGTATTTTCACTGGCACCCCCAGGGGAGAGGCAGCCTAGCTTATCTTTGGCACACAGTAGGTCTTTAATAAGAATCTCACGGCAGGTAGAAAGGGTGTGGGCAGATGCTCACTGGTGTGCCTGTATCTTGAGGAGACACAGATCGAAGAGAATACACAACCCCAATTTTTTTCTTCTCTCACTGGGCCCCTTTTTGTGTGTGTGGGAGTGACAGCTAAGCCATATGGCAGACAGACAGGAAACACTTCCACAGTGGTCCGGGAAGCATGTCTGTCCCGTGGGATTCTAGTTTGATGTCATCATCATACATGGTTGACATCAATCCACCAAGGGAAGGGAAGCGCATCTCCCACCGGCCAGCCTTACCTCGATCTCCTGATAGGAGTTGTTGATCATGGCTATCAGCATATTGAGCAGCACAACCACCATGGTGACGTTGTACACACCGTAGAGAACGTAGCCAATGTTCTCGATGAACTTGTGGTCATACTTCAGCACCACCGAGATCACTTCAGATAAACCAAAGATGGACCAAAACAAGGTTTTAAAACTTTCTTCAACCCTATAAGAAGACAGACAGTCCTTTCATGCAGTTTAAATCGGCTCATACTTTTTATTTATTCCTGATTTGTGAGCAGAGAAGAAAGGGAGAGGGAGAGGTGGGCTGGGGCAGGGGAGAAAGATGCACAGATGCGCATACAACTTTGCGCACCTGGCTTTCCTTGGGTCCTGGGGAATTGAACTCAGGCCGGCAAGCTTTGCCAGCAAGTGCCTTTAACCACTAAGCCATCTCCCCAGCCCAAGATCATACTTTAAAAACTGTTTATTATTTCGACTGACATTCGGAGATTTGGGCGTCATTCATTCTGGCATTTTAAAATATAATCTGGTTTTGTTGAGTCCCATCCTCCTCCTGTCCCCCCCCCCATTCCCCTCTCCCAGGATCTTCCTCTCCTCTCCTGACATGACATATGTGTCCCTTTGTTCTCCCCCCACCCCTCTCCCAGCTCATCTCTCTCTATTCATCTTCTATATGTAAACATACTTATAGATCCTACAAGCCAAGACCTGCATATCAGAGAGAACATCTGGTTTGGCTTTGAATTTGGGTCACTTCACTTAATATGATTCTTTCTAGGTCCATCTGTTTTCCTGCAAATTTCATAATTACATTTTTCCATACTGCTGAAAAGAACACCACTGCGCATATATGTACCCCGTTTTCATTATCCATTCTTCTCCCAATGGGCATCTAGGATGATTCCATCTTTCAACTATTGTAAGTAGAGCTGTGATAAGCCTGGAATGTTGCAAGTACCTCTGTAAAGGAGTGTAGAGTCCCTAGGGTGCATGCCTAGGAGTGGTATACCAGCTTATACTTTTTTTTTGAGGTAGGGTCTCGCTCTAGCCCAAGCTGACCTGATACTCACTCTGTAGTCCCAGGCTGGCCTCAAATCATGACGATCCTTCTATCTCTACCTCCTGAGTGCTGGGATCAAAGGCATGTGCCACCACACCCGGCCAGCTTATACTTTTTAAATGAAAGCTGCCCTTTTATTATCAGGCATTAATATCCCCCCCAACCCCAGAGTGGGGCTAGGCTAGCTGGTGGTTTCTACTTCTGAAATCCTGAGATTTTTCAGATTTCTAAAGAGACTTGGAGAGAATCTTACATGGCGTTCTCTTCTTTTGTTTAAATTCAATCTGTTTGTTGGGACTCCTAGCTGAGACATCATTTTTATCCTGCTGCAATTAATCAAACATCTAAAATTAAACACCAGGGCAAATGTTTGCTGTTGAGTATTATTAGCCACAGAAAGTACAGCGCTCCTCCGAGAGACTCTTCACCATCTCCTCCCAGGATGCAGAGCCCCACGTGAAGGGAAGCTTAGACTGGGACCTGAGGCCCCAGACTCTGCTGGTATCATTGCTGTCTGCACGTGCCAGGCCCTCACCACAGAGCAGCTCTCATGGGCACCTTGGTGGTGGACTCACTTTAATCAAAGCCAGACACCCAAGTGACGTTCTCTCAAGTGGGGTGACTTGATTAGAAATGAGGGTGGGGGTTTGAGATGTCCACATTGTACCAGTTGCTCGGGTCACTCTCCAAATCCGACTGGGAAGCTCATTCTGGTAAGAATATCAGAAGTTCAGAATGATTTGAGTACAGGAATATTGGTCGTTGAAGTTACTAAATTCAAGACTTAAGACTGAGCCTATTTCATAGTCTAGTTTATGGCTGTAATCTCCTATCAGGTGAATCCAATCAGAAAGATATACTTCTGTTGATTTAAATAGGCTGGTGTGGTTAAGATATAAAGTTCAATTATTTAGCTTGTATCCAAATTTTTGGTACCATTATATAAGATAGGACCTTTCTTTTTTTTTTCTCTCTCTCTCTCTTTTAACATTTCAGGTTTTTAACATTTACACACAAATGGCCAGAATTAACTAGATCTCAAAAAAAAAAAAAACAATTCAGTGTGTCTCAAGCATAGATATTTTATTCAAGAAGAGTTACAAAAATACTAGTACTCCTCACTTGGGCTAAAAATCCACTCTTGGCTTGCATGAATTTACAGCTTTCCTGAGTGTATGTGGGGGTGTCTGTGTGTGAAGTTGGGTTTGTGTGTAACTCATTCCCTATGCATCCAAGAATCTGAAAAACTGGTCTCTGAAATATTGTCACTTTTCCTCTATTCCTTTTAAACCTGTATGTTTGGGACTGGAGAGATGGCTCAGCAGTTAAAACACTTGCTTGCGAAGTCTACCAGCCTGGCTCAGTTCCCCAGATACCCACATAAAAAGCCAGATACAAAGTGGCACATGTGTCTGATGTTTGTGGCAAGAGACCCTAGCCCCAGGCTTTGAGGTTAAGACTGGCACAGCCCCATGACTGAGATGAACAAAGCGGTTTTGTTGTGTGGAGATGGTCTCATAGCCCAGGCTGATCCTCCTGCCTCTACCTTCTGAGTACTGGATCATAGGTGTGTGCCACAACACTTGGCTATATAAACAGCTTTTAAAGTCAATATGCAAACAACAGACACCTTTATAGAAAGAAAACAGGTGTGGGGACAAACTTCTGTGACAATTTTTCTCTTCTTCCAGTAACACAGACTTCACAGTTAACATGAGATGGCAGGCAGCTGTCATCTAGTTTAATACAAGACAGAAAATACATGAAACTAAGCCCCACTGCCCTCAATGGGGAGAGATTTGTGTTCCCTTGACCTTGGAAACCTACAATAATATATTCTTAGAAAGAAGGCTGGTCTTGCAAGGAAGAAAATAAAGCATTTGCTGACCCCAAGGGCTGAGTTCTGAGCTGTCCCCTCCATCTTGTGAAATTATGATGTACTCTGACTCACATACATAATGTCATATATTCTCCCTCTCCCTCCGTCCCTCCCTCTTTCTCTCCTTCCCCCCTCCTCTCTCTGACAGGGTCTCTAGCCAAGGCTGGCCTCAAACTCAAGGCAAACCTGAGTGCTGGGATTACAGACTCGAGCCACCAGGCCTAGCTCATTGGCCACAATTTTTAGGAGCTGCAGAATAAAATACATGTGTGGGGCACATCACTGAGAGCACCAGGGGTGGCTTTCATGGCACAGCTAAATTGATCTTCACGACAAAGCCCCTCTGTCAACTGTCTGTTTGTTTTAGGGCCATATCCAAATATATGTGCACATATTTGCAGGTGTGTGTGTGTGTGTGTGTGTGTGTGTGTGTGTGTGTGTGTCTGTGTATATGTGTGTCTGTGTGTGTGTGTGTGTCTGTGTGTGTATATGTGTGTCTCTGTGTGTGTGTGTGCGGTACTGCAAATGAATGTCCACCACATATACCACTTTGGATCCAGCTTCACGTGGCTACTGGAGAATTGATCCTGAGCCATCAGGCTTTGCAAGCAAGTGCCTTTAGCCACTGAGCCGTCTCCCTAACCCCAAGGTTCTTTCTTAATAACAATGGCAGCCACTGGCTCACCATGTCCACGGTTTTCCAAAGATTCCTTCTTTGGAATGGGGGGGGGGGGACAGAAGGCCCAACAGAGCTAGCTAGAAGACAAAGCCTGGGTTCCAATCTCCCCAGCACAGTGTACTGGATGTGTGAGTTTGGGTATGTTACAGAGCCTCGGTTTTCTCATCTATGAAGTGGGCATCGTGGCACCTTATTGTTCAGTTGCTAGGAAGGTGAAATGATCAACCCATGTCCAATAGAAAGCCAGGACACCACAGTTGGTTTCTGTTCTTGTTTAGTATGTGGCAGGCACTGTAGTAGGTGAGGAGAATACAGTGGTACCCAGGACACGCAGGTTTCTGTGGTTTTGGAAGTCCTGGTCTAAAGAAAGCCCTGTCGGGTGGAGGATGCTGTGAGGTTATAGCAATTCTCTGGCTCTGCCCAAGCTCCACCCATAGGCAACCGCGTCCAGCTGAAAGAGGTTAAAACTTCAACCTCTTATTGATTTTCACAAATAAGCTTCATTTTCCTTCTTCTCTGCAAAGATCATCACAGACCTTAGATTTCATGCAAACCCTCCCTCTACTTGCCCCAGCCCAAGCTGCCTCACTGGGGAGCGGGGCTCCTGGCTTGCAGTCGGCCATCCTATCCCAAGAAGAGCTCCTGATGAAGGAAGAGAAGAAAGTGCCTGGGAGTGATGTTGAATAGGCCTGTGATTCACCCTTCTCGCCCTGGGTGTGGGTGTGGGTGAGTGTGTGGGAAGGTTGGGGCTGATCTGTCATGCAGAAAGCTGGGACAAGGTAATCAGTTCTCTACCAGGTCTGTCTCGCCTGGATAATGAGCCTTTAATAACAGGTTTCCCGAAGAGGCAGTGTGCATGGGCCTCAGAGAACAAACTGATCAACAAGGCGAGAGTTTAGGGCAATTGTTAGGAAAATTGCTACTTCTTCAGAATACCAGGGTTCCCTCCCCCACCTAACAGTTCAGTTCACTTACCTACCCCAATGTGCCACAGCAGGCTAAAATTAAACAGGAGGTTCAGATCTCAGAGGCCCGTTTCTCAAATTCAGAAGACAATAGCTATGCCGTGTTAGAGTTCTGGTGAAGGAGAAACAACGCCTGCCTGCCTGCCTGCCTGCCTGCCTGCCTGCCTGCCTGCCTGCCTGCCATCCAAATGGGTTGATGGAGACAGGTTCTTGGAAAAGACAAGGATCTTGTTGAAAGGCTGTTTCTTCAATGCCCAGAGCACAGGCTTGAGGAAGCTCAGGGGAGATAATTTAGTGCCTGAGAAGTTTGAACTCCTGCCAAGGCCCTTTCTTACCCCCAAGGTCCTCTCCTCTGAACCACCTCCTGATTCCATCTTGGGTCCTAGATGAAGAACGTTCTCTGATTCTAGTGTCAGCTGATGGACCAGTTGGAGTACAGGTTCCCAAGCCAGGGAAATTTGAATTTGACTGTAAGTTTTTGGCTAAATAATGTAAGTTCTGGAGGCCTTTTTTTCCTAGTCACAAAATGGGGAAGCAACAATCTCGACTTCATAGGGCTGTTACGGGGACTAAGTGAATTAATATAAGACTTGTGGAACGTATACAATACTGTCTAGTATATATTAATGGCTCAATACACATAACTAATTTATAACTAGTATTTCTTAATGTCTTTTATAGCTATAATAGGCTGTGGCATCTGGCTGAAAGTTCCTCACACCCTACAACAAATTCTCAGATAGATATTAAAACTCTGCCTTTTCCGGTCAGTACTTTCTCTATGGCTAAGAGCCAATGCCTGTCACCTGGCCAAAGTCTCCAAGGCTTTAGACAATCTGGCTCTTCCTACCTCCTGGGACACCCTGGACAGTCCAATTTCCTTTCCCACTGCCAATTTGAAGAAAGAGAATGTAATCCATACTCCCACCATAGAAGTGAGTTCTAGAGGGTAGTAGGTAGGGTTTTCTTGGCACAGAGTTCCAGTCAATAAGACAACAATCCAAAGACCCAAGGTAGTGTGGTGAATGTGTCATAAAGACATTGTTCAAAGGAGTAGATTTTCTTTGTGTTACAAGTCTTTCTCCTGAAAACTTGGCCTAGGGATGTAGTTTGGTGGTAGAGTGCTTGCCTAACATGCACAAGACCTTAGATTCAATCCCCACCATCACAAAACAACAACAACACAGCAACAACAATAACAACAACAACAAAATCTCTGTGGCCTTTTAGTTTGTTCTAGAAGGTCTGAGGAATCAGGCTTTTTAATTTTATGTCACCACAGTGGAGTGCTCAGTACTGAGGTATCTCTACCACACCCTGCAGGGCTCGAGGGACCACTGAGGAACAGGTGGCAGAAAGAACACAAGAGCCAAAGGAAGGGGAGGAGCGCTTTGCAATACTGTCATCTTCCAGACACAAAGTGGCCTTGATAGTCATGACCTCACAGTGGCTGATGTTACCTATACCAGACCTGCAGAGTAGGAGAAAGAAAATGATGGCATCAAAATAGAAGAGAGACTAGTTGGAAATAAAGGAGGCTCAGTGGAGGGGAAACTGTGATGGAGGGAAGGGAGGGCGGTGGAAGAGAATTATGATTATGGCCTATGTGTATGGAAGTTGTCAAGAAACTACAGAATGCCATCGATCAGCATCGAGAGACCCTTCAAAGTCCAGAATGGTAGCCAGCTCCCAGATGGCAGTTAGTGCAGTGCTGGAAGGCACTGCACAAGCTGCCAGGGGAAGCTGATCAACGACAGCTGGAGTAAACAGACCACTGGCATGAAACACAGTCTGTGGCCATGGGTAGGCTGAGCATACCTCCTACTGGGAGAGAACAGAAAACCAAGAAAGGAGCACTTGTGCAATGGAGGAGCCTGGGCCTGAGGGAGACAATCAACAGCTATTAAATTCGGCCAAATATTCCACTCAGTGAGGGGGAACCCTTGATTGGAACTGGGGATTCAGGGCGATATGCACCGGATCCCATACTCTTGGGCTCCCAAGAAAAGATGCACCATGCGAGTGACTGACAGGGAGGCTACTGAAAATAGAAGCTAGGTAATCCAGAATGGTGTATATTTGTTAACCTATACTGATCTCACTCTCTGATAGATGTTGTGTTTGTATTTTTAAGGATGCAGCGAGAGAGCTGGGGCCCATCTAACCCTATCAATCGACCACAGGCAGAAAGCTGAGATCCTGGCAAGAGATGAGCCACCACAGTCATATCGTGGAGGATCCATATGGAACCCTGCAGAGAATGACGGGATGAACAAGGGACCCACAGCCACAGCCAATCAATCAACACAGGATAAGTCAGTGAGATAGAAACCAACGATTCTTGACACAAAGACCCCTAAGCTCACAACCTTAAAGCAGCCTTAATACTCACCCAACACGACTCAGGGAACTGAGCGGAAGAGGGGGCAGAAAGATTGTGAGAGCCGTGGTGGGGGAGAGTATCAGAGGAATGGCACCCCTCAGTATCAAAAAAAAAAAGTTTAAAACATTATGTCATGAACAGGGACATAAGGAAAGCCTATACACACACTGCACAATGGTGGAATGTTTCTTGTATCTAGCCTAATCATTCATCTAAAATAGCCCAGGGAAAAGACTATGGGTTTATCACTTATTAGAGAGGGATGCAAATATAAGAGCTTTTATTTTCTTGGACACATTGATGTTATTTGTAGCAATTTAGCCTCTCTGGGCCTGACCAGGGCAGCATCATTTACTATCAGCCTCAAGTCTCAGAACATCTCTGAGCTAGCTGCTAGGCATGTGGTGGGTTTGATAACCTCCCTCCTGCCCCCCAACACTCTGTGCCCACCGTCCATCTCCAAGAAGGGAGGCAAATAGGATCACTTTGGAAATGGAATGAAGCCTGAGGATAAACCTCAGCCTGCAGAGCTGCTGCCCCAGAGATGCCCACGTTGAACACTGGCAAGGATCCTGGGAAACATCTGTCTCCCTCTGAGCCCGGCAGGCTGATCCTGTCCCATGATACCAGCCTCCAAGCACATTCAGCGTGCTTCCCGCAGGGATGATGTCAGCTGGCAACGTCCTGTGTTCCACAGAGGGGGCCCTTCTTTGGTTTTTCCCAACAGGCCATTGGCCTTGGTGAGCTTAACCAAGCATTAGCTGCCCCCTAGGACTCCGGTGTGGTCAGATTCTTGCATCCTTAGTGTGCCTTCTCCACCCCACCCCAGCCATGCGCCTGCTTTGTGCATCGGGGCTTCTCTCTCCCAGGAAGAGCCTCCCTGCACCTGCTTCCCGCTTCCCTCTGGAGCTATGAGTTCTTCACGGCCCTTTCTTGAAGCACACGAACCACCTGTCTTTCCCACCAGCCTTCAAGTTCCAGGACTGAAGGGGCCATGAGTGTTTTTCTTACCATGGAATCCCCAGCTCAGGCCAACTTCCAGCGAACACCCTCACTCATTCCAGCCCTTTGTTTATACAATCCTCTATACAATCCGAGCATTTCTTCCTCTTTTTAGGGTCTTTAGTGGAGACCCTAAGTGGACACCCTCTCAGGGCCCTCAAAGCCCTTCACTATCTGGCTCCTTCAGGATTCTGGTTTACTCCCCTCCATCTCTCCTGAACAACTCTTGCCCCCACAGAGTTCTTCAAATTGCTCTTATAATCTTCTAAACCTCTCCTTAGGGTCACTCCTCCTATGAATCATTCCCTGATCCTGCCAGGCAGATTCCAGATCTTTCTCATGATGCCAAGCATATATATATAAATAGTAAATAGTAACTATGACAATACATGGCATATATATATGTATTGTCATATTACTGTTTACATCCTTCTCACCACCTCCACTTGTCTCTGGGGGAAATCAAAGTCTCTAATTAACCTCTAGCACTGCAGGGCTAACCTTGAACGTGGCACAGAGGCTGTTCCATAGACACTTACTACATGTGCGAGCTCACCTTGGCAGGAATGCCCACGTTACCCAGGGGAGAACCACAGGCTTCACCCCGAGGGCTGGGACACAGAGAATGATCAGGTCTTCATTGATAAGCAAAGTCTATCTCCTGGGCTAACCTTTAGATATGAGCACTGCAAGAAAGTATGTCGACAAACTCCACCTCAAAGGATACGGGTGCAGCCTCCCCACTCTTGTTAATTTCAGGTCAGAGGGTGGAGGCTGGGCTTGAATTCCTGAAGAGCTTGGTTCAGATCCAGGGCTCAGTGAACTTTGGAAAGTCCTTTGCCCCTCTGAGCCTCAGTTTCCTGAGGTGGTAGCTCTCATCCCCTGGTGTGAGTTACGTAAGAGGGTAGATGCAGGTGTTTGTCCTGATGAGTGGTTCAAGGAAGGGTATTTTTTTTTAATTTCCATGATCACCTCCAAAAAGATGGGTTGGGATGTCCATTTCAGCTCTGCGCTAGAGTCTCCTGGTGTAGATGGCCCTTGGAAGACAGGGTGGGCAGCAGTCCCGAGGTGAGGTGAGGTGGAGTGGGCATGTGTGGCAGTCTGCAGAATCCCCTCCCTCTGCCCCTCCAGGTGGCCCTCCAGGATTGCTGAAAGAGAAAGGGACTTTTCTATGACCCAGACAGGCTGGGAGGCATTGGTTCATGACCTCCTGTTCCTGGGTGGGTGGGGGAGGGGTTAGGGCATATGAATCCCGCCAGTACCAGAGCATGGAAAATTTCCATAACGATCGTGGGAAACAGAAGTTTCTAATTTTGCCTAGCACTTCTGAAGCTCCTTCCATTAGAAATAATTCCTGGGGAGAAGGAGCAGCCTTAGCAGAGGAATCCTTTTTGATTAGAAAAGTTTCAACCAAGCTAGGCTACAAAGCTGCCTCCCCCATGGCCTGTCGGAAGGGTTGGCTAGGGTCATCTTTTGAGGGACAGAGTCCATATTTAATCTTTAATTAGAGTTACATGGAGGGAGCCAAGTTCGTTCACAGAGGAGACAGTCGCTCCCTTATGTGTCCTGTGAGAGAGCCCTCTGCTTCGGGGCCGGGGTCACTTGGGGCTTCTAGCCTTTCCTCTCTACGTGCACTTATCAATTATGTGCTACATAATGAGTTCCATCAACCGTGGGCTGTACATACAATGATGGTCACATTACACCCTCTGCATCTGAGCCCCATGTCAATGTTCGTGTGGATACACTTGAAGACGTTCTCCCAATGGCCAAGTGATCTAATGCCATTAAACCACAATGAAGGTGCACCTTTGCTGTCACCCAGCAGTATCCAAGGAACTTTTGTCTCTCTTTCTCTAACAATGCAACACCAATGCTCTCATTCAATCACTACTCAGAATGTCCTTGCTTTAGGGAATAGGTTCGTTTCAGTAGCGTTGGTCTTAAAACAAATCTCCAAAAAGGAAAATCCAGTTTCTCTGACTTCCATGATATAATAACAGATCTAACCACAATGAGAACAAAATTACCAATGGTCTGAACTGAGAACTTTTCTGAAAATATTTCTTTTTTTAGAAAAATGATTTACTTATTTCAGAGGGGGAAAGAGAATGAGAATGGGTGCACCAGGGCCTCCTGCCATTGCAAAATTCCAGGCATCTGGCTTTACATGGGTGCTGGGGAATCAAACCCAGGCCATCAGGCTTTAGCCCCTGAGTCATCTCTCTAGCCCTTAAGTTATTTATTTATTTGAGAGATAATGCAGGAGAGAGAGAGAGAGAGAGAGAGAGAGAGAGAGAGAGAGAGAGAGAGAGAGAGAGAAAGGTGCCAGCGCCTCCAGCCACTGCAAACAAACTCCACACACATGTGCCACCTTGTGCACCTGGCTTTAAGTGGGATGTGGGTACTGGAGAATCGAACTCTGGTCCTTCTGCTTTGCAGGCAAATGCCTTAACCACTAAGCCATATCTACAGCCCCTTAAATTCTTTTTTAAAGTATGCATATCTCAGGTTTTTCTCTTTCCTTCCTTGTCCATGTCTTCTGTTACTTCGAGAGCATAAAATGGACCTGAAAGTCCCTCTTCCTTGCCTTTTGGTCATTTACAGATTTTAATGGAAGTGGCTGGAGGTAAGCAAGCCAGCAGGTATGCTATCTGTCACATCTAGACAGGCCTTGCCTCACCAAGGAGCCTCCTGCATACACACAACCCTGCTCTTCCCCTTCAGGGAGTCCCTGGCACAGAAGCAGCTGTGAAAAACCCAGACCTCTCTTTTTTACCTATTTATTTTTAACCTTTTATGAACAGCCTGCTTTCATATACACAATGGATCCTGAGCACAAAGAAGCCAGACCTTGAGAGAGTCTTTAGTTCTGAAGTGGAATGAAGGAACTGGGACATTAGAACTGCTCCCAGGATCTGACGGACTCTGGGACACCCTCCTGTCTGTCCGATCTGCACCTTGTTAATGGCTTGTCCTCAAGAAAGCCTGCTGAACACTCTGGAATGCCAACAATCAGATATTGTTTCCCGTGCTCCTTGCTTTTGAACTGCAGAGCTGAGAGTGACTTCCCTGTCATCTGTGTGGTAATGATGTTGGGTGAAATTCACATTTTAAAAGATTTATTTATTTATTTATTTATTTATTTATTTATTTATTTATTTATTTATTTATTTATTTATTTAGAGCAGAGAGAGGGAGCGTATAGGTGGTCCAGGGCCTCTTGCTGCTACAAATGAATTCCAACTGCATGCCCCACTTTGTGCATCTGGCTTTATGTGGGTCTTGGGGAATGGAATCCAGGCTGGCGGGCTTTGCAGGCAGTAACTCGCCAGCCCAGAATTCACAGTCTAAGCATGTAGTCCTAACACTCCCTCTATCCCACAGTGGCTTTGTTAATGCTGATTTCCAGGCCTTACCCTAAAGCTGCTCTAATCAGGTGCTGCTGAGATAAGGTCTGAGAAGTCCA
>PVHP010017291.1:0-34624 GCA_004024765.1 Zapus hudsonius
AAAATATTAAAAAATAAAATAAAAATAAAAATTACATTATAATGATTCTTTTTTTGCTTTTGTTTAAGGTACAGGCTCTAGCATAGGCTCACCTGGAACTCAGTCTGTAGCGCAAGCTGGCCTTAAATTTACAGTGATCTTTCTATCACAGCCTCCTGAGTGCTGGGATTATAGGCAAGAGTCACCACACACAGCTTTATAATGACTATTTCTCTCTCCCTTTTCCCCCCTCTCCCTCCCCTTCAAGATAGGGTCTCACTCCAGCCCAGGCTGACCTGGCATTCACAAAGTAGTCTCAGGGCGGCCTCAAACTCACTGCTATCCTCCTACCTCTGTGTCCCGAGTGCTGGGACTAAAGGCGTATGCCACCATGCCCAGCTTTTTTAAAAAAATATTTTATTTATGTGAGAGAGAGAGAAAAAGAGGTAGACAGAGAAAATGCGTGCACCAGGGCTTCCAGCCATTGTAAGTGAACTCCAGATGCATGCTGCATGCACCACCTGTGCATCTGGCTTTATGTGGGTCCTGGGGAATTGAACTCAGGTCCTTCTGCTTTGCAGGCAAATGCCTTAACTGCTAAGCCATCTAGCCCTCTTTTTTGATATTTATTTGTAAGCAGAAATTTAGAAAAAAAATTAGAGGGAATGGACACACCAGGGCCTCTTGCCACTGCAAACAAACTCCAGAAGCCTGCACTACTTGTGTATCTGGCTTTATATGGGGTACTGGGGACTCAAACCCAGGCTATTAAGCTTTGCAAGCAAGTGCCTTTCACTGCTGAGCCGTCTCTCAGGCCCTATGACCATTTCTATAGCTTCAATTTGGTGAGGGTAATAGTCTCTACATTTTAATTTAAGTACAATTTTGTTGTGGTGTATGTGTATATTGTATGCACATATGGATGCAGGTGTGCACACACACACACATGCAGAGGCCAATGTCGGGTGTCCTCTGTTGCTCTTCTATTTCCCTGAAACAGAATTTGTCCCTGCTCCTAGAACACACCTTCTGCTCAGGGAGCCCTCGCTGTTCTTTCTCCACCTGCCTCAGCATGTACATGTGCAGCAGGCACTCTTACACACTAATCTCCTAGGCTCTCTTAAGTACATGTTCACATTTATTTTTTCCTCCCTTTTTATGTTTTTTTTAATATTCATTTTCAAGCAGAGAAATACAGAGATAGAGAGAGAAGGGGAGAGTGCACCAGGGCCACCACCTTGTGGATCTGGCATATGTGGGTACTGGGGAATTGAACCCGGGGTCTTAGGCACTGGGGGCAAGTGCCTTAACCGCTGAGCCATCTCTCCAGCCCCTTTCCTCCCTTTTTAAAAGGTGTTTGTTTTGTTTGTTTTTGTTGGTGGTGGTGGGTTTTTTGTTTTGTTTTTGTTTTTTCGAGGTAGGGTCTCGCTCTACCTGGAATTCACAATGTACTCTCAGGCTGGCCTCGAACTCACAGCAATCCTCCTACCTCTGCCTCCTGAGTGCTGTATTAAAGGCATGTACCACCACACCTAGCAAAAGTTTTTTGTTTTTAAACAGCTTCACTATGTATCAGAGGCAGCCCTTGTATTCACTTAAAAGCCCATACTGGCCACAAGCTGGCAACAATTCTGCCTCAGCCTCCCAAGTGCTGAGATTAAAGATGTGTACTCACACAGCTGACTTCGCACTTTATTTTAGCTAAATACTTTCTCTAGGGAATTATTAGGTAAGGAAGGGATACACTTATCTAATCTGCTGATTCCTAAAGGATATAGACATATTTGTAAATTAAGTAATTTTAGTGACCTGCTTACACCAGTGGGAAGATGGCTCAGTGGGCAAAGTTTTTGCGATGCAACTATGAGGACCTGAGTTCAAACTCCCAGCACCCACATAAAAGCTGGGTGTGGTTGCACACACTTGTAATCCCAACACTGGGGAAGTAAAGACAGGAGGACACCCAAGTATTGCTGCCTAACTAGTCTAGATGAATTGGGGAGTTCTGAGTTCAGTGAGAGGCCCTATCTCAAAAAATAGGATAGAATGCTGGAGAGATGGCTCAGCAGTTAAGGCACTTGCCTACAGAGCCTAATGACCCAAGTTTGATTCCCCATTACCCATATAAAGCCAGATGCACAAAGTAGTGCATGCATTTGGAGTTTGTTTGCAGTGGCTGGAGTCCCTGGCACACCCATTCTCTCTTGTCTGTCTCTTCAACAGACAGACCAGACCAGACAGACTGATAGACAGACAGACTGACTGACCAGACAGAGAGAGAGAGAGAGAGAGAGAGAGAGAGAGAGAGAGAGAGAGAGAGAAAATATAGGGTATGATAGCCAGGCATGGTGTGGCACACATCTTTAGTCCCAGCACTTGGGAGGCAGAAGTAAGAGGATCACCATGAGCTTGAGG
The DNA here is from genome assembly GCA_004024765.1 of Zapus hudsonius. Classification (NCBI taxonomy): domain Eukaryota; kingdom Metazoa; phylum Chordata; class Mammalia; order Rodentia; family Dipodidae; genus Zapus; species Zapus hudsonius. The sequence goes on from PVHP010017291.1 coordinate 2,395, forward strand.
CCAGCCTGAGACTACACAGTGAATTCCATGTCAGTCTGGGCTAGAGTGAGATTCTACCTCCAAAAAACCACCCAAAAAAGGGGGGGGGTAGAGAACAAAGGAGAAAGACTCCCTGGCCTCCATGTGTACATACAGGCAGACACACAGAAATATAAAGTCATACCAGTGTTATCATTAAATCTTGTAGTCAAATACACAGAATGGCCATATGATAATACCCCTAGTTAATTATACCAACACTCTTCTCCATTATGTACCAGTCACTGTTCATTAATTCTCACTAGGCTGGAGTAAGTTGAATGACACCCCTGCAGGAACAGATGAGGGATTTTAACACAGTTAAAGTTCATCCCTCCCTCACTTACTGTCCTATGCACTTCTCTTTACTCCTCAGGCATTTATGTTCCAGAGGACGACAGAGATGTGCCAGAGAAGTTTCGAGGCCTCGGAGTGCGGATTGAGGACGACGTCGTGATAACTCAGGACTCACCTCTTATCCTTTCTGCAGATTGTCCCAAAGAGATGCGTGACATCGAACAGATCTGCAGCAGGACCTTTTGACCCCCACTCTAGGTCACTTGAACCCCAGGTTCGAGAGGTGTATCGGCATCCCTGAACATGCTTAGTCTCTGGGTTCCATTGGAAGTGCAACAGCTGTATGAGTGTATGTGGGATTTTACCTTTTAAGTAAATGTAAAAATTCACTGTTCACTAGAAAAATGAATTTGGAAGGTTGTTACTACAACTCTAGTGATATTCGGGGGGGGGGATGATCCAAGTAAGTTTGATTTTTTTTTTTTTTTGTTATTGAATTTTTTGTTTTATTATGTTTTGTTTTTTTGTTTTTGTTTTTCGAGGTAGAGTTTAGCTCTAACAGATCAGGCTGACCTGGAATTCACTCTGTAGTCTCAGGGTGGCCTCAAACTCACTGCAGTCCTCCTACCCCTGCCTCCAGATTGCTGGGATTAAAGGCGTATGCCACCATGCCTGGCAAGTTTAATTTTTAAATGTAAAATAGTATTTTAGTTACATTTGTCCATACATTTCAATGAACCCATTTAAGCAAATAGAAAATTTTCTTCTGCTCAGATTCTTCCCTTTCTACACCTTTGCTGAGACCCTCTAAGGATCAGGTTTATGTGAAGTCTACAGCTACCTGTTACTGATTTGAGGTGGTCAATATAGATCTAGAAGCCAGCAGGAAACAGAGGTAATGTTAGAACTAAAACAGATGGTATCCTAACTGCTCACCCACCAAAGCCTCACCTTGCTAACCTTACCTATGCTCTTTTAAGAATGAAGGCTTAAGGGGCTGGAGAGATGGCATAGTGGTAAAGGCATATGCCTCTAGAGCCTAAGGACCCAGGTTCAATTCCCTAGTACCCACTTAAGACAGATACACAAAGTGGCGCGTATATCTGGAGTTCCTTTGCAGTGGCTGGAAGAATGGAGGCTTGAGGCTAGGGAGTTGGCTCAGCAATTAAAGGCACTTGCTTGTAAAGCCTGCCAGCCTGGTTTCAAAGCCAAAGTAGCACATTATGTCTGGTGTGCCTATTTACTCTCTCCTTTTTGAATAAAAATACTTTATTATTTTTTTGTTTGTTTTGTTTTTTCGAGGTAGGGTCTCATTCTAGCCCAGGCTGATCTGGAATTCACTATGTACTCTCAGGGTGGCCTTGAACTCACAGCAATCCTCCTACTCTGCCTCCCGAGAGTGCTGGGATTAAAGGCATGCGCCACCACTCCTGGCTGAATAAAAATATTTTAAAATAGCAAATGGGATGGACATAGTGGTGAATACCTTTAATCCCAGCACTCCAGGAGGCAGGGGTAGGAGGATCACTGTGAGTTGAGGTCAGCCTGAGCTAGAGTGAGACCCTACCTCAAAAAATAAATAAAGCAAATAGAAGATACCTAGCTTCTTTCTGTCTGCCCTCCCACTTCCCTCTAATTCCCAGGCATGTGCTACTCTAAAAGAAAGGATAGAATATAAATCCATAATCATGGCTTCTCACCTGGGGCTTTCACCCCCACAGCTCATTCCTTCTTTTAAACTTCCTTTGTTCTCCCTTCTATCCTGGAATAAGAAATTTCCTTTTCTTCCTATAAATCATTTTCTGTGGTCTTCACCTTTCTAACTGAATGTGTAGATAGATGGCTTTTCTGTATGGCATAGCTGGACATGAAGCGGACTTCAGATTAGTCAAATTCCACAACTGTTAACTAATAGGTAAAATTGCTTGGGAGGGGCTGCAAAGCCTAACCCAGGTTCAGTTCCCCAGTACTCACATAAAGACAGATACACAAACTGGCTCATATATCTGGAGCTTGTTTGTAGAGTCTAGAGGCCCTGGCGCATATGCCTATTCTCATCCATATTCTCTCTCCTTACAAATAATTTTTTTTTTTTTTTTTTTTTTTTTTTTTGGTTTTTCAAGGTAGGGTCTTGCTCTAGTCCAGGCTGGCCTGGAATTCACTATGTAGTCTCAGGGTAGCCTTGAACTCACGGCAATCCTCCTACCTCTGCCTCCCGAGTGCTGGGATTAAAGGCATGCGCTACCACACCCAGCTAAATAAATATTTTCTTAAATTATTTATTTGCAAGCAGAGAGAGATAAAAGACAGAGAATGGGAGTGGTGGTGCACACCTTTAATCCCAGCCCATTGGAGGCTAAGGTAGGAAGATCACCCTGAATATGAAGCTAGCCTGGGACTACAGACTTCCAAGTTAACCAGGGCTAGAGAGAGACCTACCTTGGAAAAACAAAAACACCCTTCTAATGTTGCTGGAATTTTCCTCCTTGGATTGGAGAGATATGTTTGTATCACTAACAATAGCCAATTTTTGTTTTGTGTTTTGTTTTTCAAAGGTGGGCCTTGCTCTAGCCCAGACTAACCTGAGATTCACTGTGTAGTCTCAGGGTGGCCTTGAACTCAGCAATCCTCCTACCTCTGCCTTCTGCCTCCTGCCTTTGCTGAGATTAAAGGTATGTGCCTCCACATCTAGCCTTTTTTTTTTATTTTTAAATTCCTGAAGTGGGATCTACAATTCAAAATTGTAGCAGGTCAGATGATTTTTAAGCCTGAGCAAATATCCTTTCAAGTCTTCTTAAGTGTTCCCAGGATAATGAAAAGGTGAATGCATTATCAACCCCTAACACTGCAACAGAATCCCATGGTCACAACCTATGTGGATTCTGGGCTCTCTCCTCCCTTCTGTCAGTGAGGAACGTGAAGTCCATATCAGTATTGTCTGGGTCAGAGGTCACTGCAGATACCAGGTAGCACAGTCTTGGTCAGCTTCTGATGCTTGTATGGCTTCTGTGCAGTTGTAGAAGCTGAGTTTGAACAAAATGCTGTGACTTTTTAAGACCCTACTAGATGAAATGGATGTCAACAACAAAAAGCATTTGTTACTGTTGTTTTTTAAATATACTGAAATATACTATAAAAAATGTAGACTGGTGTGTGTGGTGTGGTTTTTCTTTTTTTTTTTTGTTTTGTTTTGTTTTGTTTTTCGAGGTAGGGTCTCACTCCAGTCCAGGCTGACCTGGAATTAACTATCTAGTAACAGGGTGGCCTGGAACTCACACCAATCCTCCTACCTCTTGCTTCCTAGTGCTGGGATTAAAGGTGTGCACCACCACGCCCAGCATTGATTTTATTTTTTTGTTTTGTTTTTTCAGGATCTAGAGTTTATAGATTTGAATGTGAAAGTTTTATGAAATATTTTACAAAGTATTCATTAACTTAGCCAGGCGTGGAAGCACACGCCTTTAATTCCAACACTCAAGAGGCTAACGTAGGAGAATCACTGGGAGTTCCAGGCCAGCCTGGGAGAGAGTGAGATCCTGCTTCAAAAAATAAAGAGCCAGGGCTGGAGAGATGGCTCAGTGGTTAAGGCACTTGCCTCTAGTGCCTAAGGCCCTGGGTTCAATTCCCCAGGACCCACATAAGCCAGACCTACAAGGTGGTGGCCCTGGTACGCTCTCTCGCTCTCTCTCTCTTTCTCTCTCTCTCTTTCTCTCTCTCTCTCTCTCTCTGCTTGAAAATGAATAAATAAAATATTTAAAAAATAAAATAAAAAAAAAAAAAATAAAGAGCCAGGTGTGATGGTGCACACCTTTGAGGATTGCTGTGAGTTCAAGGCCACCCTGAGATTACATAGTGCATTTCAGGTCAGCCTGGGCAAGAGCGAGACCCTACCTTCGAAAAATAAAAAATAAAAAAATAACAAAGGGCTGGAGAGATGGCTTAGCAGTTAAGGTGCTTGCTTTCATGACCCGGGTTTGAGTCCCCAGTTCCCACATAAAGCCAAATGCACAAAGTGGTGCATGCATCTGGAGTTCCTTTACGGTGGCTGGAGGTCCTGGCTCACCCATTCTCTGTGTCTCTGCTTGCAAATAAATAAAATATTTTTATTTATTTATTTCAGAGTGAGAGAGAGAAGGAGGCAGACACAAAGAGAAAATGGATGTGCCAGGGCCTCCAGCCACTGCAAATGAACTCCAGATACAGGCACCACCTTATGTATCTGGCTTTACGTGGGTACTGGGGAATTGAACTCGGGTTCTGCTTTATAGGTAAACACCCTAACCGTTAAACCATCTCTCCAGCCCAATAAAAAAAAATTTTTTTAATTACAAAACAATGGATTTGATCCAGCATGTTGAAAGGTTGATTTTCCACAAAAACAATCCATAGTGCTACGGTGCCCACAGGTGCAGTAAGTGGCACCATTGTGTTATAGTCTACATGAAAGAATCACAGACCACCATGCTTATTAAGCCAATTAAGAGTACCAGGGAGGAAATCCTGAAGGCAGAGAGAACTGAGGAGAACCTAATTCTACCAACAAGACCAGAATTATAGCTGACTCCCTGGCAGGGGATGAACCACCCATAGCACATCAGCTGGGGCCCAGGTGAAACCACAAGAGTGCTGCTCCCACAGCGAGCCTGACAACCTGCACCAGGGTGATGGAGACAGACACAGGATTCTCAAAATGTTCCAAAGCAGAAATCCAGAGGCTGCTAAGAGCTCAACACTAGAGGACTTAAACTCACCCACTTTGACTTGGGGAATTTTGCGGAAGAGTGGGCAGAAAGATTATAAAAGCCAATGGGGGGGGGAATATCTGCTGAAGTAGACGATCCAGTTGCAGTGCCAGTCATTGGCCAGAGCTCTTCGACAGGTGTGGGAGCCCCAGTCTCCATCCAGATGATGGCTCCTTAGAGTGTGAGAAGATGCCTACAGGTCCTCCTCTTTCCTCTAGTGAAGACGTGTCCATTTTGCTGTACTCTATAAATCTTAGCTCCCAGAATCTCACAATGCCAGGTGTGACCTAGCACTTGAAAAGACTGAAGCAGAGGACTGCTTAAATCCAGGAGTTTGTGAACAACTGAGTTACATAGCAAGACCCCCATCACTACACGTACACACAATCTAATTACAAAACATAACCATTAGACCAAAATACATCCTATACAAACATGGCAGATCATAAGAAAGTGACAGAAAATGGGTCAAAGATAGAGCTACAAAGGTTTAGTAATAAGAGGCTGGAGAGCAGATATGGTGGCAAACACCTCTAATCCCAGCAGAGGTTGAAGGATCGCTGTGAGTTTGAGGTCAATCTGGGACTACAGAGTAAGTCCAGGTCAGCCAGGGGCTAGAGTGAGACCCTATCTCAAAGAAACAAAACAAAACAAAAAGAGGTTGGCCTGTAGAGATGGTTCAGTGGTTAAAGGGGCTTGCTTGCAAAGCCTGCCTGTCTGCCAGCCAGAGTTTGATTTCCAGCACCCATGTAAGGCCAGAAGAGGTTGATTTTAGCAGCGTACAGTAGCACTCACCTGCCTTTGTCTCAGTAACTCATCCTTCAATTTCAACCTATTCTGAGGGCTTTCCCTCTGACATGATTTACTTTCTACTTCAAAACATCCTGTCCTAAAATCACGGAAATTATTGACACCCTTCAGTACAATAAAGAGGAATCCTTTACAAAGAGACATCTAAAATATCAGATGCCTATTCATCTAGATCAGCACAGGTGTAATTGACACAGCGCATCCTGCAAATATTTTGAAACATCTGTTAAATAAATCAACTGCTGAGCCGGGCGTGGTGGCACACACCTTTAATCCCAGCACTGGGGAGGCAGAGGTAAGAGGATTGCCGTGAGTTCAAGGCCACCCTGAGACTACATAGCGAATTCCAGGTCAGCCTGGGCTAGAGTGAGACCCTACCTCGAAAAAACCAAAAAAAAAAAAAAAAAAGAACCTATCGCATTGTAAACTGAGGGCAGGAAGCCACGCACACTCTGCCTGTCCCACTGCGGGCAAATCTCCAGAACTGAGGTTCATAGTCAAGTTTTCATTTCTTTCAAACCCCCCTCCAGGTAAAGTCTCGCTCTAGCCCAGGCTAACCTGGAATTCACTCTGTAGTCTCAGGCAGACCTCAAACTCACTGTGATCCTCCTACCTCTGCTTCCCGAGTGCTGGGATTAAATGTGTGAGCCACAAAATCTGGTTCTATCATCTATCTATCTATCTATCTATCTATCTATCTATCTATCTATATTGCATTATGTATTTTGTTTGTAGAAGTAGGGTCTCTGGCTGGAGAGATGGCTCAGCAGTTAAGGCACTTCCAATGCCTAAGGCCCTGGGTTCAATTCCCCAGGACCCACATAAGCCAGACCCACAAGGTGGTGGTCCTGGTGCTCTCTCTTTCCCTCTCTCTCTCTCTCTGTATCACTCTCTCTGTATCTCTCTGCTTGAAAATGAATAAAATATTAAAAAAAAAAGAAGTAGGGTCTCAGCGGGGCGTGGTGGCACATGCCTTTAATCCCAGCACTCAGGAGGCAGAGATAGGAGAATCACCATGAGTTCAAGGCCACCCTGGGACTCCATAGTGAATTCCAGGTCAGCCTGGGCTAGAGTGAGACCCTACCTCGAAAAAAAAAAAAAAAAACTAACAAACTTCAAGAAAAACCTGCAATTCCAGCACTGAAAAGGCCAAGCCAGGGCTAGGGAGATGGCTTGGCAGTTAAAGGTATTTTGCTTCCAAAATTTGGTGGCCTGGGTTAAATTCCCCAACAACCGTAGAGCCAGATGCAAAGTGGCACATACACCTGTGATCCCAATGTGCCTCTGTGGGCCAGCTAGCCTGACGTTCCTTCAGTGTGGTAGTTCATTTCCAGCAGCAAGAGACCCTGCCTCATAGAAGGTGGAGCACAGTACCTCGATGTTTGCCTCTGACCTCCATGGGCTCTCCACTGTACAAATTAATCAATCTAATTAAAAGGCTGAGGCCAAGAGGATAACAAATTCAAGCCCAATCAGGTCTACAAAGCAAGACCCTATCTAAACTTTAAAAAAAAAATGCCCCCCCAAAAAAATGCCTAGCATGATGGCACACACCTTTAGTCCCAGTACTCGAGAGGCAGAGGTAGGTCGCTGTGAGTTCGAGACCACCTTGAGACTGTAGAGTGAGTTCCCAGGTCTGCCTGGGCTAAAGTGAGACCCTACCTCAAAACAAACAAAAATCTAGTGGGACATGATGGAGATTTAGGTCAGAAGTCCCTACCCCAGAGTTAAATCCCATGCTTCATAGTCTTTTGTACTGGTTATGTCTGTATTGTATTGTCTTTTGTGCTAGTTACGCCCAATAGTGTGGTCTTTTTCATTTTCAAGGCCATGATCTCTATTGCAGTTTCTGACCTGTGCTGAAAATCATCTTATATTTCTTTTTATCTCCGTAGCACAGCTGCAGGCATCTGTCTGCTAATTGACCATTTTTCTGCTTTCTGTAAAACTTGCTTATCATATACTCAAAAGGTCTCTGGCACTAGGCCGGGTTCTGAGCTCTGAGACTTAATAATGAAAGTAGGCATATATAAGGTCTATAGGCCACCAAGAGTCAGGGACAAGGCTCTGGAGGATATTCCCCTGGGCCCACACGCTGGAGTGAAAATAAACTTTCATCCCAATTCTCCACTCAGTCCTTGGTGCCCGTTCTGTGTGCCTCAGTTTCCCATAATAGTGGCACATGATTTAATCCCAGCACTCGAGGCTGAGGTAAGAGGACCACTGTGAGTTGAAAGTTAGCATTGGACTACAGAATCGGTTCCAGGTCAGCCTGGGCTAGAGTGAAGCTTTACCTCTCAAGGAAAAAAAAATCTAGGGGGTTGAGTCAAGGGACTGACCCCAAAGGCATCAGTCCACCTAGGTGCTGTGCTCAGCCATGGAGGCAGCAGGGGGCGCTGCAACTGTTGTGAATGAAACTGGATCAGGCAGGAGTTCCATTCCTGCTAAGGGGGAAAGGCATGTTCTGAGTCCCTCTTTGGGCTCCTGTTCCTAACTGAAACTGCCTAAAAGAAACTAGCTTTCAAAAGTAAATAAAAATAAAAAGAAACTAGCTTTCTCCCGAGTCTCTTTCATCATCACACCCAGCAAAATATTTTTATTTAGCCGGGCGTGACGGCACACGCCTTTAATCCCAGCACTCAGGAGGTAGAGGTAGGAGGATCGCCATGAGTTCAAGGCCACCCTGAGACTACATAGTGAATTCCAGGTCAGCCTGGGCTAGGGTGAGACCCTACCTCGAAAAACCAATATATATATATATATGTATATATGTATATGTGTGTGTGTGTATGTGTGTGTATTTTTTTTTATTTGCAAGCACAGAGAGAGAGAGTTGGACATGTCAGGGCCTCTTGCAGATGCATATGCCACTTTATGAGCCTGGCTTTACATGGGTGCTGGGGATTTGAACCCCTGGCTGGCAGACTTTTCAAGCGAGCACCTTTAACTGCTGAGCCATCTTCCCAGCCCTCATTAAATTAAATTCAGAAAAAGAAAATAGCCATAGAAAATACCCAGACCAGGGCATCCCTTTAATCCCAGTATTCATACTCTGGGAGGCAGAGGTGAAAGGATCGTGAGTTTGAGGCAAGCCTGAAACTTCAGAGTGAGATGCAGGTCAACCTGGGCTAGAATGAGATCCTACCCGAAAAACAAAGAAAAAGGAAAACCCAGACCATAGGTGGGTTATTCAGTGGGAAGAGCTGACAAACCACTGCTCACTGTGTCCAGTTTGCACATGTCTGGAGCTCAGCAGAACTGTCTGTGGATGGCGGAACTGCAACGAAGACAAAAGCGGGCCTATCATGGCGATGCATACCTGTAATCCCAGTACTGGGAAGTTGAAGGCAGGAGGATCCAGAGATGCATGAGACTGTCTCAAAAATGAGGATGGCCATGGGGGTCGTGGGTTTGGAATGTGGCTCAGCCATTAAGGACATTTGCTTGCACAGCCTACTTGTCAGGGTTCAATTCCCAAGCCATCCACATAAGCCAGTGTAAAAAGTGGCATAAGTGTCTGGTATTCCTTTGCAGCAGCAAGAGGCCCTGGAGCACTGATGCACACAAACACACACACACACACACACACACACACACACACACACTGTTTTCTTTCTTTCTTTTTTTTGGTTTTTTTTTTTTGGTTTTTCGAGGTAGGGTCTCGCTCTAGCCTAGGCTGACCTGGAATTCACTCTGTAGTCTCAGGCTGGCCTTGAACTCATGGTGATCCTCCTACCTCTGCCTCCCAAGTGCTGGGATTAAAGGCATGCACCACCATGACCAGCTCTATTTTTTTAACATAAGTTTTTTAAAATATTTTTTATTTATTCATTTTCAAGCAGAGAGAGAGAGAGCGCGCACCAGGGCCACCACCTTGTGGGTCTGGCATATGTGGGTACTGGGGAATTGAACCAGGGGCCTTAGGCACTAGAGGCAAGTGCCTTAACCACTGAGCCATCTCTCCAGCCCTAACATTAGTTTTTTTTTTAATATTTTATTTATTTATTTGAGAGAGAGAGAGAGAGAGAGAGAGAGAGAGAGAGGCAGACAGAGAATATGGGCTCCATATGAACATATGAATTCCAGGCACATGCGCCCTCTTGTGCATCTGGCTATATGGGCACTGGGGAATCGAACTCTGGTCCTTCTGCATTGCAGGCAAACGCCTTAGCCGCTAAGCCATCTCTTCAGCCCAACATATGTTTTTTTTTTAACTTACTGTTAATAATTAGATACGTTGTGTGAGAAAGTCTTGTGATGGTACCCCATTTGCCTCCTCCCTGTCTCTAACCCTCTGTGTGCTCTTAGTGGGATTGCTGGACCAGTCCATGGAATAGGAGGCTATGAATTGTATAAGCAGTAGCCAGTTTTTTTCTATTTGTTAAGAGGTACAGTAAAAATATGGTACAGAGGCAGTTGTACCATATTTTCACTGTACCTTTTCCATTTATTTGTGTGGTGGTTTGGATTAGGTGTCCCCCATAAACTCATGTGTTTTGAATTCGAGGTCCTCAGCTGGTGGCAATTTGGGAATTAGAGCCTTGCTGGAGAAGGTGTGTTGTTGGGGGCAGGCTTATGGGTATCACAGCCAGCTTCCCCTTGCCAGTGTTTGGCATTCTCTCCTGCTGCTGTTGTCCACCTGCTTTGGCCAGGAGTTGATGTCCACCCTCTGTTCATACCATATTTTCCATGCCATCATGGAGCTTGTCCTCAGATCTATAAGCCAAAATAAACCCTTTCCTCCACAAACTGCTTTTGGTTGGGTATTGTGCCAGCAAGGAGAATGTAGTGGCAACAATCTGCAAATACCATTATATTACAATTGCCTACAGTGTTCAGTACTGTACCATGATGTGCAAGTTTGTAGCCTGGGAACAGCAACCTGCATCAGAAAGCCTAGGTGTAGACAGCACCATCCATGTTTATGGAAGTACATTCTATAATGTTCTCACAACAAAATTGCTTAATGCCTTCAGGATGTCTGCATGCTAGTCTGCAGGGGTTGCTCAGTGGTTAAGGCCTTGCCTACAAAACCTAACAACCTGGGTTTGATTCCCCAGTACCCAAGTAAAGTCAGATGCACAAAGTGATGCATACATCTGGAGTTTCATTTGCAGTGGCTGGAGGCCCTGGTGCATCCATTCTCTGTCTCCCTTCTCTCTTTCTCCCTCTCTCTCTCTCTCTCTGCTTGCAAATAAATGAAATATGTTTTTAAAAGAACATCTGCATGTTAATCATGGCATGCTGCCTCCTCCTGTGAGTCCCATTATCTTGGTTTGTTTTCTTCATAGCACTTATTGCTATCCTGAGACTTCATGATTATTTGTTGACTTTTTGTTTCTCCACTAGGAGTTTGACTTCACCACACTGTGGCTTTCCAGTTTAAAACAGGACCTGGTATATAGCCAGGTATGGTCATCCCAGAACCTGAGAGGCAGAGACAGGAGGATTGCTCAATTTCAAGGCCAGCCTGGGTTATAGAGTGAAACTGTCTCAAAAACCAAAACAGTGTTGGGGGAATGGCTCAGTGGCTAAAGGTGCTTGCAGGCAGTCTGCCAGCCCAGGTTCAATTCCCCATGTAAAGGCAGATGCACAAAGTGACACTCATCTGGGAGTTGGTCTGCAGGAGCAAGAGGCTCTGGTGTGCCCACACTCTATCTTTCCCTCTTCAGAAATAAATAAGCTAGGGCTGGAGAGATGGCTCAGCAGTTAAGGCGCTTGCCTCCAGTGCCGAAGGCCCCCGGTTCAATTCCCCAGTACCCACATAAGCCAGACCCACAAGGTGGTGGCCCTGGTGCGCTCTCTCTCTCTCTCTCTCTCTCTCTCTCTCTCTCTCTCTCTCTCTCTCTCTCTCTCTCTCTCTCTCTCTCTGTGCGTGTGTGTGTATCTGCTTGAAAATGAAAATAAAATAAAAAGAATTAAAAAGAATCAATAGACCATAGTTCTAACTCTGTGTGATGGTCCTGGTGGCCTGCCTGTAACTCTGTGCTATGGTCCTGGTGCCTGTAACCCAGGCATTCTGGAGACAGACTGGAAGGATCCCCCAGACAAGCTGGCTAGCTAGACTAGACAAAGCAGCAAGCCCTGGATTCATGTGAGAGAAGCTGCCTCAGTAAATAGACAGCAATTAAGGAAGACACCTGACCAGCAACCTCTGGCCTACATACAGGTTTCCCCCCCACCCCCCTGCAAACACACACACACCAAAAACAGAGGGCTGAGGAGATGGCTCAGTGCTGCAGAAGCATGAGGACATAAGTTTGAACCCCCAGTCCCTATGTAAAAGCTTGGTGAGGTCATGTGGGTCTTTAATTCCAAACCTAAGGAGGCAGAATCAGGAGGAGGCCCAGAGTTAGCTGGCTCGCTAGTCTGGCAGAATTGGAAAGCTCTTGGCTCAGTGGATAAAGTGCTTGCCATGCAAGTGTGAGGGCCTGAGGTAGATCCCTAGCACCCAGGTAAATACATGCCGGGCGGGTGGGATGCCTAATTTGTAATCCCAGCACTTGGATCCCTGGGGCAAATGGCTACCAGAGACTAGCTGAATCAACCAGCTCTGGATTCACTTAGAGACCCTGAAGTATAGAGGACAGCAATCAGGGAAGATACCAGACATCCACCCATGTCCTCAACACAAACGAGCACTCACATGTACTCATACATGCCAACATGCATGCATGCAAGCGTGCACATGCACACCACACACACACAAACTAGGCCTAGTACATACTCAAAATACTTGATGGATAAGTATGTCCTCAATACTTCAACTATGGGCTTCACTCTAGCCCCAACCTCTGCCTCCTAGGTGCTGGGATTAAAGGGATTAAAGGTGTGTGCCACATTGCCCTGATTTAAAACTTTTTTAGCAGGGTTTGGTGGCCCATGCCTTTAATCCCAGCACTCAGGAGGCAGAGGTAGGAGGATCACCATGAGTTCGAGGCCACCCTGAGACTACATAGTGAATTCCAGGTCAGCCTGGGCCAGAGTGAGACCCTACCTCGAAAAACCAAAAAAAAAAAAAAACTTTTTTAATTGAGTATTTTTATACATGCACATACTCTAATTTGATCATAATCCCTTCCTAAGCCCTCCTTCCACTGAATGACAGAAGTTTTAACATGAGAAGTAGAACTTGGGCAAACAATAAAAGCTCTGGGGGCTGGAGAGATGGCTCAGCGGTTAAGGCACTTGCCTCCAGTGCCCCAGGTTCAATTCCTCAGGATCCACATAAACCAGATCCACAAGATGGTGGCCCTGGTGCATTCTCTCTCTCTCTCTCTCTCTCTCTCTCTCTCTCTCTCTCTCTCTCTCTCTCTCTCTCTCTGTATCTCTGCTTGAAAATGAATAAAATATTTTTTTTAAAAAAGCAGCAGATATCGGCTTTCTCACTTTGCGTGTAGTTACAAAAAGTTCCCAGGGTGACTTTAAGAAAAAATCAATTTAGAAAAAAACACTGCAGGCCAGTTGTGGTAACACATTCCTTTAATCCTAGCACTCAGGAGGCAGAGGTTGAAGGATTGTTGTGAATTCAAGCCCAGCATGGGACTGCAGAGTTCCAAGATAACCTGAGCTAGAGTGAGACCCTACCTCAAAACACACACAAAACAAAACAACCTCTGCAGAGTTCCCGCACAAGTTTTCTTTCTTAGAATTGCAGAGAGGAACAGAGGCTCTGATCCAGGAAATGGAGTCTGGGACATTTGAAATTTACAGATCATTCCCCAAAATCATGTCAATTAGAAACTGAAACATTGCTTCCTATGAGGGAAGAAGGCAGTTCCAGAGATTCACGAAGTCGACAAGTTCGGAAACATTTGCAGGACCCCATCCTAAGGCTCTATAAAGGGGAAACCGTCTTGGAGTGAGATTCTGATGGTGCGGCCTGCAAGTCCCATAGGGTAATCAGGACTCTCCAATCTACCTACAGGGTGTGCTCCAGAGCCAGCACCCAGCTTCCTTGAGTCCTCACCTAGGCTGGGGTGGGCTTTTCAGTCATCCATGCTCCTGGAAGCAGCCTCTCACCCTGTCAGTAGTCCCAATAAACTCACTGGTTCACAAAACAAACAAAAAAACCTGGTTTTGTTGTGATTGTCCTTTGGTATGCCGTCGGTGCCCTAGCTGGGAGACGTGTCTCCCAAGGGGAAAGTTTCCTGTGACACCTAGTTAGATGGTTCAGGGAGGTTCATGGACCTGCTGTTCTTATTTAGGACCAAGAAGAAAACCGATGCAGCTGTCTTAGCAATGGAGTCAACTACAACCTCATTACTTTTCAATAACCTTTTAAGAGATTATATGAGGTTTCAAAGAACCTTTTTTGTTTTGTCTGAGACAGGTCCTCACCATGTAGCCCAGGCTGGCCTTGAGCAGGAGCACCCTGCCTCAGCCTCCAAGGAGAAACATGCACAGCATTGATTTAAATGGGAGGCAGAGTTGTCATACCGCTGTAAATTTAGAGGTCTATCCATGGAGGCCTATCTGGTCAGTAGAGCGTGATTTATGTACACGAGCTTTGGCTAGGTGGGAATGAACAGTAAAGAACAAATGTCATGGGCTGGAGAGATGGCTCAGCAGTTAAGGCCTTTGCCTACAAGGCAGAAGGACCAGAGTTCAATTCCCCAGTACCCAGGTAAAGCCAGATGCACAAGGTGGCACATGCATCTGGAGTTCGTTTGCAGTGGCTGGAGGCCCTGACATGCCCATTCTGTCTCTCTCAAATAAAAAAAAAATTATTTTTTAAAGTTATAGAATGGGTAGTTTGACTATAGCACAAGGGGCAGAATAAATAGGATAAAAATTGGGGGGAGGAGGGCTGGAGAGAGATAGCTCAGCGATTAAGGGGTTTGCCTGCAAAACCTAACGACCTGACTTTGATTCCCTAGTATCCATGTAAAAATAGTGCAAGCATGTGAAGTTTGCAGAGGCTGGAGGCCCTGGCTCGCCCATTCTCTTGTTCTCTGCTTGCAAATAAATAAATAAACATACAAACTGGGAGTGGGGGAAATGAACAGTGACCAAAGGCCTTTTAGGATGGGCTGGCATTACAGGCGGGAAGGAGATGGCATCACCCAGGCTCTTTCCCGCAGGCAGCTCGAGGAGCAGGGCTGGAGAATGCCTGCGCCATGTGGCCTGGGGCCGAACATCGGGGGTCCCTGCTCTTCCCACCGCACCATTTCCTGAACTGCATGCAGTCAGGAGCTCGGACGATGCCTGGGCTCTGCAAGCTCAGGCCGGGTCCCCGGGCCTTCCCGGGTGAGTTTCGGGTTTCGATCTGCCGGCCCCGGGATTGGTGCTTTGAGCCAAGAAGAAGGAAGCAGCCGCCGCCCCGCGAGGAGCGCGGCCGGGGTTCCCCCGGAGAAGGAAGGCGAGAGCGCCCAGACCACTTCCATGGGCTCGCTGGTGTCGCACGGCCCGGCCCCGCCCCAGTCCCTGGAGCCCCCGCATACTCCCGACTCCGCCTGCGCCTTTAAGGGGCGTGGCCACGAGCCCCGCCCCCTCTAGGCCCGCGCGCCAATAAGAGGAGGGCTGCAGGAGGAGGAGCCCAGGCGGGAGGGGAGAGAAGGCGTGCGCGCCTATACGCACGCGCAGTGGCCGGAAGACCGCGGTGTGTTTCCAAAATGGCGGCGGCGATGGATGTGGATACCCCCAGCGGCACCAACAGCGGCGCGGGCAAGAAGCGCTTTGAAGTGAAAAAGGTTGGGTCTCGCCAGCGCCTTCCTCAGGGAAGCTAGAGGGGCGCGGATGAGGCTGGCGGGCCCGAGGATCCCCGAGGCGCGGAGGAAAGGGCTTCCTTTTCAGGGCGTTCCTGGGAGCGGGTACCCACGCTAGGAAGCCAGGGGGCGGGCTTTAGGGTTGATTGGCGTGACGGCGGCCAATCGTACTCCGGGCTACCTTAGTTGCGCTGGGAAGCCGAGGGGCCAATCACAGATGTGCTTGTTGAAATACGCGGGGTTGCGACTTGGTTGCGGGAGCCAAGCGTTTGAGCTGTCACTGGAGGGAGAGGTGGGGGAGGGCAGGCTGGGTGGGTGCGTGCGTGCGTGGGATGGAGAGTCTGAAGGTGACTGCGGCGGGTGGAGGATGGGGCCCGAGAGCCCACCGCAGTGATGGCCTTGGAGGACCCCCATTTCTGTCGGGGACAAGGTGGTCCTCGTCCCGCGTGGACCTCCCCTCCCAGTGGTCTCGAGTGTAAAGCCTGTCAGCCGGGCGTGGTGGCGCACGCCTTTAATCCCAGCACTCGGGAGGCAGAGGTAGGAGGATCGCCATGAGTTCAAGGCCATCCTGAGACTACAGAGTGAATTCCAGGTCAGCCTGGGCTAGAGGGAGACCCTACCTCGAAAAACCAAAAAAAAAAAAAAATCCTGTCCCACGGATCGCTGAGGTCTAGAGGCTCCCCTCCCCCAACAGGAAAAAAAGCAAAAAAGCATAGTGGACTCTGTTAACAGAACAAGCCCAGGTTAAGACACTAGTTCCGATTGATCGGGTAAGAATAGGAAAGCAAAATATAGGACATGGGTGTTATTATTATTATTATTATTATTGCATGATAATCCCCTCGGTGGTTTTGCCAATAGGTTGGGTGAAAAGTGTTGATTCCCACCTAAGGTGAAATTAATAAATGCGTTAAAAAATGAAGATTCTAGCCGAGCGTGGTGGCGCACGCCTTTAATCCCAGCACCTGGGAGGCAGAGGTAGGAGGATTGCCATGAGTTCAAGGCCACCCTGAGACTACATAGTGAATTCCAGGTCAGCTTGGGCTAGGGCGAGACCCTACCTCGAAAAACCAAAAAAATAAAAATAAATTTAAAAAACCGCTAAAAATGAAGATCCTAAAGTCAGGACTGTGTTATTCCTGGTACATCTAGCTAAAAGTGATGATTCCCTCTCCTTTGTCTCCCCCCTCCTTTTTTTTTTCTTTTTGGCTTCTCATGGTAGGCATTTCTACTCAGTTACAGCCATATTTCAGAATAATAAAGGGGAGGTGGTCTTCCAAGTTGAGGCTGTGGTGTGAAAAGTACTGAAGAGGTTCTTAGACACTGAAGTGTGTTTGAAAGAGATGATTTGGGAAGTGAGGTACCCAATTAGTGCATGAAAAGAGGTGTGTGAGAGTGTATATGTACAATATAATTGCAGAAGTCAGAGTTCAATTACCCAAATACCAGTTTTAGATCAACTCTTGCTGGAATTAAATGAGTGTGGACATCTCAGTTTATTTGGTAAGAACAACAGAAAATCATAGTGGATTCTAGTTTTGCTATGAAGTAATCTTGTAAGATTTAAGTGATGACCTTGTTCTGTGTTCCGGCACACTATCCAGCTTATCTTACCCACTGTATGATCCAATCATCGTCTTAGTTCTTTCTGTCCCAAGCTTTTACCTCCCTGCTCATGCTTCTAAAGCTGCCTTGAAGAGCTAAATTATTTCAAACCATAGGGGAAAAAAAGATGACTCATTTAATTTCCATGTTCATATATATGCACTCAGTCTTTGGCACGGAGGAGGCAACTGTTGTCCTCTGATGTAAGAGTAATATAATATCCCAAAATGCTTTTGTGTGGTGGTCTGTCTGGTCAGAGAGAGTAACTGTAGTCCAGGGTGAAATCCTAAGGAGAGTGCATTGTCTCCCTTTGTCTCTTTGCAGTGGAATGCAGTCGCTCTCTGGGCCTGGGATATTGTGGTTGATAACTGTGCCATCTGCAGGAACCACATTATGGATCTTTGTAAGTAACTGGAGGAGGATGGGGGGAAGCGAGAAGGTTCCAGAGACCATGGCTGTCCTATGCCACCAGGTTTCAAAAGAATATTCAGGTTACTAGGGGGTCTTTGCGTCTCACCCATTGGTGTGCTTGAAATAGAACCATTGTTGTTTTGTTTTGTGTTTTTAAAAATATTTTAGAGGTATACTCAGCTCTCAGAATAAGTTATTCAAAGCCGGGCGTGGTGGCACACGCCTTTAATCCCAGCACTGGGGAGGCAGAGGTAGGAGGATTGCCATGAGTTCAAGGCCACCCTGAGACTACATAGTGAATTCCAGGTCAGCCTGGGCTAGAGCGAGACCCTACCTCAAAAACTAAAAAAAAAAAAAAAAGGAATAAGTTATTCAACCTAAAGATGGCAGGAACACATTTAGAATAGTGTGGACACAAACTGAATGCTGATTCTTCCTGTTTTACAGAGACTAAAAGGCAGAAATAGAATTTTTTGTTTTGTTTTGTTATAGTTTTGTTAATAGTTATGTATTTGCAAGCAGAGAGAGATAGAAGAGAAACAGAGAAAATGGGTGCACCAGGGCCTCTAGCTGCTGCAAAGGTACTCCAGATGCATGTGCCACTGTGCATCTGGCTTTACATGGGTTCGGGGAATTGAGCTTGGGTTGTTAGACTTTGCAGACAAGTGCCCTAACTGTTGAGCCATCTCTAACCCGTGAGCTTCTTTTTTTTTTTTTTTTTTTTTTTTTTTTTTGGTTTTTCGAGGTAGGGTCTCACTCTAGCCCAGGCTGACCTGGAATTTACTATGTAGTTTCAGGGTGGCCTCGAACTCACGGCAATCCTCCTACCTCTGCCTCCTGAGTGCTGGGATTAAAGACGTGTGCTATCATGCCCCGCCCGTGAGCTTCTTTTGCTGGGCAGGATTTACAATCACTTTATTATCCCCAGATTCCATGTTTGCAGGTTCAGGTAACTGTGCACACATGTGTTTTATTTTTATTTTTTGTGGATTTTTGGGGGGAGGGTGTCATGGTCAGCCACACATCGCTGGGCTGAATCTCCAAACCAGGCACAATTTTGGGGAGGAAAGTATTTATTGAAACTAACAGATCCAGGGGAAGTTAAGGAAAAAAGGCTGGCCCCCTTTCACAGATCCAAGCAGAGAGAGATAGCACCTCCAGAAGCAAGCAAGCAAGCACACTCCAAACTGACAAAGAGGAGGAACTCCAGGCTTGAGCTCAGACTGCTTTTTGTATATGTATAGCTAGAATTCCAGACCCGTCCCAGAAACACCTTAGGTCTGAACCTTAGGATCTGGCCAAGGTGACACACCTCCTCCAGCCAGAAGTGGCAGGAGACAATTTGCAGTTATAATAAACTTTTGAATCTATTGGGGGACATTATTCAAACTACCACAGAGGGTCTCACTCTAGCCCAGGCTGACCTGGAATTCACTATGTAGTCTCAGGCTGGCCTTGAACTCACGGTGATCCTCCTACCTCTGCCTCCCGAATGCTGGGATTAGAGGTGTGTGCCACCACACCTGGTTGTCTCTGCCTCTTTCTCTGTCTCTCAAATAAATAAAATTAAAAGCAACAACAAAGCTTGCCACCCCAGGTTCAAGTTCCCCAGTGCCCATGCCAGATGCACAAAGTAGCACATGCAATTAGAGTTTATTTGCAGTATGGCAAGAGGCCCTGCCATTCACATGCTCTCTTGCTATCTTTCGCTCCCTCTTTCTCCTTGCAAATAAATAAAATATTAAAAAATAAAACGGGGCAGGAGAGATGGCTTAGTGGTTAAGTGGTTTGCCTGCTAAGCAGAAGGACCTGAGATCAAGTCCCTAGTGTTGTGCCTAAGGAGTGAGACCCCCACAGAGACCACCAGGGAGACCAAGTCCAATGCAAGCACATGAGGATCTTTATTACAAACTCGATCTTGGACCGCTATCCGACACACTGGCACAGCAGCTGTGGGGATGCGACCACTGGACAGTTACAATTTTGGGTATTTAAGGGGAAAAAACCGCAAAAACCACAATTGGGGACTTTACAAGCTGCAGGTGTGGCTATGATGTGTCAGAATAACCTGACTGCAGAGGACCTTTTATCTATCTTATTGTCTGCTGGCTGAGTCTAGGGGTAGTAAGATATCTTTTGGCACACAGACATGTCTTTTATGAGAACATCTGTTTGAGGTCAGCTTTTAGCTAAGATGGAGGGATGAGCCCACAATGGAGTTCTTATGGCTATTTTGATCCTTTCACTAGTACCCATGTAAAGCCTAAGGCTCAAGGCGGCGCATGTGGCTGGAGGCCCTGGCATGCCCATTCTCTCTCTCTCTCTCTCTCTCTCTCTCTCTCTCTCTGCCTCTTTCTCAAATAAATAAAATATATTTTTAAAAAAATGAAACAGGGCTAGGGAGATAGCTCAGCAATTAAAGGTACTTGCTTGCAAAGCCTGACAACCTGGGTTTGATTCTCAGTACCTATGTAAAGCCAGATGTACAAAGTGATACATGCATCTGGAATTTGGGGTGGCCAGAGCCCCTGCCACAAATATGAGCACATGGAGAATTTGAAATGTTTTACTTCTTTTTGTTTTGTTTTGTTTTTCAGGTAGGGTCTCGCTCTAGTCCAGGCTGACCTGGAATTCACTATGTAGTCTCAGGGTGACCTCAAACTCATGGTTGATCCTTCTCCCTCGGCCGCCCCAGTGCTGGGATTCAAGGCGTGCACCACCATGCCTGGCTCTTTTTTTTTTGGAAGCAGAATCTCACTATATCCCAGACTAGCCTTGAACTCCTAGTGATCCTTCTACCTCAGCCTCTGGAGTGCTAGAATTAAGTGTGCTCCACCACACCTGTCAAAAAAAATTTTTCCCCACTAAGTCTTGGAAATTCAGTGTATAGTTTACACTTATAGCATATCTTGATTCAGACTGATTATATTTTATGTATTTAAGAACCACATGTGGTCAAGCCAGGCATGGTGCTGCACTCCTATAATCCCAGCACTTGGGAGGCAGAGAAAGGTAGATCTTTATGAGTTCAAGGCCAGACTGGTATATATAGTGAGATCCCAGCCATCCATGGCTATATAATGAGACCCTGTCTCACAAAACACACACACACAGCTTTGATCTCCCAGCACTCAAGAGACAGAGGTATGAGGATCATTGAGTTTGAAGCCAGCTTGGGCCTACAGAGTGAGTTCCAGGTCAGCCTGGGCTAGAGTGAGACTCTACCTCAGGAAAAAAAGGGGGGCTGGAGAGACAGCTCAGTGGTTAAGGTGCTTGCCTGCAGAACTTAATGACCCAAGTTTAATTCCCCAGTACCCATGTAAAGTCAGATACTCCAAGTGGTATGTGCATCTGGAGTTCTTTTGCAGTGGCTAGAGGCCATTTTCTCATCTCTTCGATCTCTCTCTGCTTGCAAATAAATAACAATATACTTTTTTATTTTTTATTTTTTTTAATATTTTATTCAATTTCAAGCACACAGAGAGAGAGAGAGAGAGAGAGAGAGAGAGAGAGAACACACCAGGGCCACCGCCCACCTTGTGGGTCTGTCCCATGTGGGTCCTGGGGAATTGAACCGGGGGCTTTAGGCACTGGAGGCAAGTGCCTTAACTGCCGAGCCATCTCTCCATCCCACAATATACTTTTTTAAAAATACAAGGTCATTCTGATCTACTTAGCCATTTTGAGGCCTTATACTACACGAGACCCTGTCTCAATCCATCAATAATCAAGCCTCCTGTGGTCTAATAGCTAACCTCTTGTTGATCTTAACATTTTTTTCCCCTGAGGCAGGGTCTGTAGCTCATGCTGACCTGGAACTATTCTGTAGCTCAAGCTGGCCTCAAACTACTATGATCCTCCTACCTAATCTCCCAAGTGCTTGGATTAAAGGCATTTGCCACCACACCTGCAAGATCTTAAGTCTCACCTTGAATTTATTCAGAGATATTTTTCTTGACCACATTTACAGTAGATACAGAGACTATGATAGTTCTAAATATTCTTGTGATGTGTATTAGTGGTCTACTAAGGTGTTCTCTACTATGTCCATGTTATTAACTACTACGTCTAATATGGTGTCTAGTACATAATCTTCTCATTAACTACTTGCTAGTTGAATAGCAAAAACCCCAAATGAAGGAACAGTCTGTGGTCTTTGCAGCTTGAAAAGCATGAATCAGATGTTTTGTGCTAAAACCAATCATAGCATTTGCTGGTACTGGATGGCTCTTGGCTTCTTTTAGCTTTGACCTTGTTTCCTTTATACGCTACAGCCAGAGTGGATCTGTAACCACCATATCACTTACTATAGAGGGAAGGAACCCATTACAGAAAATCACATACACAGTTTCAGGCATGTTTGGGTCTCTTTATGTGCTTGTCAGTTTCTGTGCCATGCATTTACAAGTTGTACCCAGACAAAAATTTACATCCCTGGGGCTCCCATCTGAAAATAGTGAATTATTTTATGTGATAAATATATATAACAAATAAATATATATAACAAATATAAATAATATATAATAATATATTATATAATATATATAATATATAATATATATTATATATATAATATATTATTATATGATATTAATTTATATTATATTATATATTATATTATATTATATAATATTAATATATATATATATATTAATTAATATATATATTTTATATATTATATAATATAATATAATATATTATGTAATATAATATAATATAATATTATATAATATTATTATATATATTATAATATATAATATATATTATATATTATAATATATATAATAATATATAAAATAAATATATATAACAAATATATATATATTTGGTTTTTCAAGGTAGGGTCTCACTCTAGCTCAGGCTGACCTGGAATTCACTGGAGTCTCAGGCTGGCCTCGAACTCACAGCAATTCTCTTATCTCTGCTTCCCGAGTGCTGGAATTAAAGGCGTGCACCACCACGCTCGGCTATGACCCATATTTAAAAAAAAAAATATTCATGTTCAAGCAGAGAGAGAGAGAGAGAGAACGCGCGAGAGAGAACGTGCGAGAGAGCGCACACCAGGGCCACCACCTTGTGGGCTGGCTTATATGGAACCTGGGGAATTGAACCCAGGGCCTTAGGCACTGGAGGCAAGTGCCTTAATCACTGAGTCATCTCTCCAGCCCTGACCCATATATTTTTTTAAAATATATATTTATTGTCCATAATGAGTTACATTATTTAGTGGTCAAACAATGTGTTGTTATCCCAAATTCCCCAATTCCCCCCCCCATCCCTGATCAGTTGTATATCCTCCTCCGTGGTCTGTCTGTGTTAGTCCTTGTGGCAAGGGATCCTGGATATCCTAGTACTCAGTCCAGTTCTCCTGGCCCAAGTGTGTAGTTACTGAGGGGTGCCATGCCTCTGGACAGTCTCCCCCACCACGGCTCTCACAATCTTTCCACCCCCTCTTCCGCTCAGTTCCCTGAGTCGTGGTGGGTGACCCATATTTTTTTAACCCCTCTATTTAAGTCACTGTGTCTCTGAATTTAGGAGCACACACTTTGGGGGGAGGACCACAAAAGACAAGTCATTTGGCTTTCTGCTCTCAAGTTGACTGCTTGAGAGACCAGTATTCTTTTAGATACACTTTGTTCCTTGTGGTTTTGTTTTTTAAGACAGATTCTCATAGCCAGGCTGATCTGGAAGACTATGTAGCCCCAGCTAACCTCAGGTTCATGATCCAAGAGGCCTTTGCCTCTCCCTGTTTTAAAAAAAAGTCTTTATCTACTGGAGACAGAGAAAGCAGAGAGCAAGTAGGGGCGCATCAGGGTCCCTGCCACTGCAAAAGAATTCCAGACAAAGTGCCACTTTGTCTGGTTTTGCTTGAGTACTGGGAAATTGAACCCCAGACCATCAGGCTTTATAAACAAGCACCTTTAACCATGGAGGCATCTCTCCAGCTCCTACCCCTCTCATAATATGTTTGAAAATGCTGCATGAAGTATAATATTGAACTTTTCTGGAATTCACTATATAGTCTCGGTGGCTTTGAACTCATGGTGATTCTTCTTCCTCTGCCTTAAGAGTTCTGGGATTAAAGGTGTATGTCATCACGCCCAGCTTAACCTTTCATATTTTTGAGGATGAAAAGAAAAAACACCTTATTATAGTATGACTCTTCCCCTAAAACCAAATATACCTATTAACATTTCAGTGTTTTCATAAAATTTTTATTGTTTTCCATCTGATCGTTTGATGTTATTGTGTCCTATTAAATAGTCTTTGCTGAAGCTTTTTATTCTTCAGAGGGGAGACAGCATTTGGTTATCTTCTTCAGAGAAAGTATATTCTACATTAATATTTCGGTTCTCTGAACATTTGTCCCCAGTAGAGCTTTGCCCAGAAGTTCTCAATCTCACATTTTTATTCTTCTTAATTTCCTTTCTCTTCCTCCGCTACAAAGTTGATATTTGAATGTGTTTCAGTAATTTCTTCTGCTTCCAAGGCAGAGTTTCTTTAGAGCCAAGAAATAAAGTGATGGTCCCCAAGTCTCCAGCCCCATTGTGTGGCCTAGCAGGTTTTTTTTAGTTTTTGTTTGTTTGTTTGTTTGTTTGTTTTTCGAGGTAGCTCTAGTTCATGCTGACCTGGAATTCACTATGTAGTCTCAGGGTGGCCTTGAACTCACTGCAATCCTCCTGCCTCTGCCTCCCGAGTGCTGAGATTAAAGGTGTGCGCCACTACGCCCGGTTTAGCAGATTTGTTTTGAAGAACTTGGAGGGGAGATAAGGTGTTTGCTGTTGGTTTTATGTTATGTTCCTTTGTGTGTGTGTGGCGGATGATATGTGTGTGTGATGGGTGTGTGTAGATGCATGCTCATTTGTGTGTGGAGCCCAGAAGTTGATCTTGGGTGTGACCCTCAATTACTCTCTACTTTTATTTTTGAAATAGACTCTTTAAGCATAGTGGTGCACTGGGGAGGCAGAGGTAGGAGGATTTCTGTGAGTTCAAGGTCACTGCATCATAGTGAATTCTAGGTCAGCCAAAGCCAAAAAAAAAAAAAAAAAAAGACTATTGCTAAACCTAGAGTTTGGCAATTTGATTAGCCTAGCTGTCCAGTGAGCCCAAAAGATTCCATGCCTTTCCCCAGGGATGGGATCATAGCACATACCACAATGCCTGGGTTTTACATGGGTTCTGGGGATCTGGATTTGGTCTTCATACTTGCACAGCAAGCACTTTACCGGCTGAGCCATCTCCGCAGTCCTTTGTTTTGAGGCATCGTCTCCCCATGTAGCCCTGTGTTGCAGTCAGCTTCTCTTTGCTGTTACAGAGAACCTGACCAAAAGCAGCTTGTGGAGGAAAAGGCCTACAGACTTGAGGGGAAACTCAAACCAGTATTTCCGCACAGTGCGACCCTGCACAAGTTTCTCACAAAAACTGCTTCTAGACCAGTCTCTACAAAGTTCCCTCTCATCCTCATAAGCCAAACCTCACAGTCCATAGTTCTTATTACATTCAGATCTTTCAATTCTGATTAGAATAGTCTATCAGGCTGTGCTTGAAACACTGCAAGGTGTCTCTTAGGCCAAGATTTCAAATCCATCCAGATTCCTCCTGCAAATTAGTTCCGAAAAGCCAAAGCCGCAAAATCAGGGTTCTAGCATTGATGACTCCACTCTTAGGTATTAATATTCTGTTGCAGTCAGCTTTCTCATCGCTGCCACACACATTCAACCAGAAGCAGCTTATGGAAGGAATGGGTTTATTTTGACTTATAGACTTGAGGGGAAACTCCATGATGGCAGGGAAAATGACAGCATGAGCAGAAGCTGACATCACTTCCTGGCCAACATCAGATGGACAACAGCAGGAGGAGAGTGTGCTGTCAAAAGGAAGGTGGCTATAACACCCATAAGCCCACCCTCAGCAACACACCTCCCACAAGGTTCCAATTCCCAAATTGCCATCAGCTAGGGATCAAGCATTCAGAACACATGTGTTTCGGGGACACCTGACTCAAACCACCACACACTGGCTGGCCTCAAATTAGCAGTCCTCTTGCCTCTGCCTCCAAAGAGCCCAGTGAATATAGGTGCTTGCCACATGCCTAGCTTTTTTTTTGTGTGTGTTTTTATTTATTTGCCTGCAGAAAGAGACAAAGAGAAAAAGACAGAATGGACATGTCAGGGCCTCTAACCACTGTAACAAACTCCAGATGAATGTGCCACTTTGTGCATCTGACTTTACATGGTGTTGCAGTCAGTTTTCTAGTTGCTGCGCAGAAAGAACCCAAGCAAAAGTGGCTTATGGAGGAATGGGTTTATTTGGCTTACGGACTCGAGGGGAGACTCCATCCTGGCAGGCATGAGCAGAGGGGTGGACATCACCTCTGCCACAGCACTGCAAACAGCAGCAGGAAGGTGTGCCAAATACTGGCAAGGGGGAGCTGGCTTATAACCCCCATAAGGCTGCCCCAACAACACAGCTCTAGTGAGGTTCTAATTCCCAAATTGCCATCAGCTGAGGATCGATCTATCAGAACACATTCATTTGTTTGTGGTGGACACCTGGATCAAACCATGACACATGGGTACTGGGGAATCAATCAAAAGGTTGTTAGGTTTTTCAGGCAAGCAAGCGTCTTAACCACTAAGCCATCTCTTCTCCAGCCCTGTTTTAGATTTTTTTGTTTTGACCTCCTGACTCTTTTTTTTTAAAAATATTTTATTTATTTATTTTTCAAGCAGAGAGATACAGAGAGAGAGAGAGACAGACAGAGAGAACACCAGGGCCACCACCTTGTGGGTCTGGCTTATATGGGTCCTGGGGAATTGAACCCAGGGCCTTAGGCACCAGAGGCAAGTGCCTTATCCGCTGAGCCATCTCTCCAGCCCTACTCCTGACTCTTGCCTTATCTCTCCCAAGTGATAGGGTTATGGGCATGTACCACTACATTGTTTTTTGTTTGTTTGTTTGGTTGGTTTTTTTTTTTTTTTTCGAGGTTGGGTCTCACTCTAGCCCAGGCTGAGCTGGAATTCACTATGTAGTCTCACGGTGGTCTTGAACTCACGGTGATCCTCCTACCTCTGCCTCCCGAGTGCTGGGAATAAAGGCGTGCACCACCATGCCCGGGATTTTTTGTATTTTTGAGGTAGGGTCTCACTCTAGTCCAGGCTGACTTGGATCTCACTGTGTAGTTCCAGGCTGGCCTTGAACTCATGCTATCTTCCTACCTCTGCCTCCAGAATCCTGGGATTAAAGATGTATACTACCACGCCCAACTAATACTTTTTATATGCTTGAGAGGATGGGCCTACCAGGGCCTCTTGCTGTTGCAAGTGAACTCCAGACACATGTGCCACTTTGTGGGTACTAGGTGTTGAACCCAGGCTGCTAGGCTTTGCAAGTCCCTTTAACTGCTGAGCCATCTCACCAGCCCTTTACCCATTTTTTATGCATTTTTTAAAGGAGGATATGAACTCACGTTCATTGAAAAAATCAATTATGAGGGCTGGAGAGATGGCCCAGCCCATAGGAGTGCTTGTGGGACAGGTATAAAAGCACGAGATAACTTGAGGTCATCTCGAGTTCAACTCCCCAGCACCCATGTAAATAACTGGATTTGGCCACACATGCCTGTAACTCTAGTCCTGTGAGGAACAGAGACTAGAGACACATCTCAAGGAAACCCTAGGTGAGTATAGAAGAGGACAGGCAACATTCTCTTCTCGGGGCTTGCGTCGCACATGTGCATGTCCCTCATGCTCATGCCAAAACAATTACTGCTCAATCCCCAGCCAGGTTGAAAGCCTGCTGCTCCCAGGTCTGTGATCCTGTCGCTCTTGTTCCCACAGGCATAGAATGTCAAGCTAACCAGGCGTCTGCTACTTCGGAAGAGTGCACCGTGGCGTGGGGAGTGTGTAACGTAAGGAACCCTCTTGACCTATTGGCCTGACTTGTCAAGGACTGTTTTGAAAATGATTAGGAAGAAAAATGTTCTCCTTTCTCCCCAAAGATATAAAAATAGTAATGACACTGGGCGTGGTGACGCACGCCTTTAATCCCAGCACTTGGGAGGCAGAGGTAGGAGGATTGCCGTGAGTTCAAGGCCACCCTTACATAGTGAATTCCAGGTCAGTCTGGACTAGAGCGAGACCCTACCTCAAAAAACCAAAAAAAAAAAAAAAATTCTTCCATAGATCCATATAGCCAGTTACGTGAGCTAAAGTTGTCCTTCCAGGTAGCTTTCAGCTTCCAGCGTGACCCAGGGAGGTCCTGGTTCTCTGTCTGTCTTCTGTGCTAAGTGACTTGAGGCCAAGAGGCGTGGATTCTTGCCTGTAAAAGCTGGTTCTTAGTAGACACAAAACTGTAGTCAGGATTAAATTCAGCCTGGGTTAGAGCAAGAACCTACCTCGGAAAACCAATAAAAAACCTAAATGAGGAACTGGGGGGCATGTCTCAGTGGGCAAAACAATTGCAGTGCAAACATGAGGACCAGAGTTCAAATGCCTGCTGGGCTGGGTGTGGTGGCACATGCCTGTCATCCCAGAGTTAGGAGTTAGGAGGATCACTGTGAGTTCTGGGCCCTGAGACTACATGGTGAATTCCAGGTCAGCCTGGGTTAGAGTGAGTGAGACCCTACCTCAAAAAACAAAGCCAGGCATGGTGGCACAAGCCTTTAATGCCAGCACTCGGGAGGCAGAGGTAGGAGGATTGCCATGAGTTCAAGGCCACCCTGAGACTTAGGCGTGGTAGTGTTCCTGTGATCCCAGCGCTCAGGAGGCAGACATGAGATCCACGAGCTAGCCAACTAGACTTTCCAATTGGTCGAGTGCTGAGTAATTAACATACCTGGCGGCAACCTGACTGACCTCCTTGTGTGAATGCACATACACTACACACAGGCAAAAAAATATGCAGATGGTAGCTCTATGGTAGAGTGATCGCCTGACACGCACGGCTCCTGGATTCCATCTCTAGCACCACAAAAGAACTTCTAAAGGGAAGCCAGTGAAGTGGTATGTGCCTAGAATCCTACACTTGCAGGGTGGACGTAAACGGATCAGGAGTTCAAGGCCAGTCTCAGCTACATAGTGTATATAACAAGTTTGAGGCCAGCAGATACTTTGTTTGTTTGTTTGTAAGAACAAAAATTGGGGTGGGATTGGGATTTACTAGCTTTCAGTACTTTTCCTCTTTGACATCAACCCATCTTTTTACCCATTTGTACGCACATGCTTTCTGTCAGGACTCTGGCCAGCTTCAGAGTAGCCTGTATTGGCCAAGGGTGACTTTGGCTGCTTTGCTCTCCTGACATGTTTCTGTGTGTGAAAGTGAAAGAGGGTGAACTTCCCCTTATCTAATGAGGAATTTATTCAGAAAGCCACAAGGAGAGCTGGCATGGTATGCCAGAAGCCTCCAGACTCTGGGGAGTGCTGATCTGAGTCTTCTGCAAACCAGCTGTGAATTAGGCAAGTCACTGTGCTGGGTTCAGTTTCCTGTCTGTAAAATGCAGATAACAGGATCTGTGGCTCCTGTTGCCAGGGTTGCTCCGAGGCACAGATGAGGTCATAGATGTCAACATCTTTTGTGAGCGTGGGGTACTGTGTGCCCTCTGCACATTGTATGTACACTGTCCCTCCAGCCCTGGAACACTTGCTGTCTTCTGAAGGGTCACAGCACACAAGGACCCTGTTTTTCAAGAGTACTTGGCACAGGACACTGGCGCTAATACAAGTGTCTTCTTGCGCACTTTTGGGTGAGTCTGTCCCCAAAACCTGTAGGTTTAGAAAAATGCCTCAGATTCCACTTCTTGGAAATTTTGAGGAGAGGTGTTTTTTGTTTGTTTGTTTTATACAGTTTGCTCAGTAGACTGCAAGAGCGTTGTGGGCAGGGCAGAAGCATTGTCTACAGCCTATTTTTTTGAGGAGGATTTTGGGTTGGTTGCTGTTTCTTCTGAGACAGGGCCTCATGTAGCCCACGCTGATTTCAAACTTGGTATTTACCCAAGGATAACCTTGAGCTCCTGATCCTCCTGCCTTTTTTTTTTCAAATGCTGGAATTATAGGCTTGTGCCACCATAGCCCCCACATACCATGGCTGAAATTCTGGGTTGATTGGTTTGTTTTTGTTTTTTCTTTTTCACATTGAGTCTTATGGAAGTCCAAAGGAACAGGATCATCCAGGAAGTTGTCACTGCAGAGAATCATTGACCTGATGAGAATCCATATTACACTAGCTGTGGCATCTATTCTTTTTTTTTTCCCCAAGGTAGGGTCTCGCTCTAGCCTAGGCTGACCTGGAATTCACTCTGTAGTCTCAGGCTGGCCTCAAATTCACGGCGATCCTCCTACCTCTGCCTCCCGAGTACTGGGATTAAAGACATGCGCCACCACGCCCTGCGATGCCAACTTTTTTTCCACCATCATATTATGCAGGTCCTGTGTAGATAGCGACAGTCACTGTGTGTGGAATGCACTCTCATAATATATGTGAGCTGGTGTAGGAGGCTGGGAAGTGGGTGGCAGTGTATTACCCCACAGGGTGGGGAGGAGAAGGCTCCACCGGGAACCTTAGCCTTCCAGGGCAGGGGAAGGCTGGAAGCTGGAGAAGTTTAACCAGGTCTCCTTTCTCAGGGAGGGAAGCAGCATCCTGTAGCAGGCTGTAGGAGCTCAGGGGCGCATTCCCTCACCCTCACAGAGAAGCTACCTCACCATGCAGGCAGACTTCCCTGCTCCCTAGATCTTTTCTTTAGTAGTAATGACATGTCTGCACGTGTTTCGTTGAAAATGACCTTGTCTGAGAAAGGTCCTAAGGTCTGTCATCTGCGGTCCTTGTCCACTGCACTGTCCCTGTGAGGTATTTGCAGTCCATGATGGAACCTGCCAACCATTCTCTTTCATCAAATGTGTCTTTTTTTTTTTTTCAGCATGCTTTTCACTTCCACTGCATCTCTCGCTGGCTCAAAACACGGCAGGTGTGTCCATTGGACAACAGAGAGTGGGAATTCCAAAAGTAAGTGTCTCTCCTTGTTGGGTTATAAGTCTGGCCTTGTGGTTTATGTCGTGCTCTGATTCACCTCAGGCTGAAAGAAGTTGGAGTCGTGGAACATGCCTTGTTTGTTTGTTTGTTTGGAGGTTAGGGTCTCATTCTAGCCCAGGCTGACCTGGCACTCACTTGGTAGTCCCAGAATGGCCTTGAACTTCTGGCGATCCTCCTACCTCTGCCTCCTGAGTGCTGGGAAAAGGTGCGTGCCACCACGAATGGCACTTCTTTTTTTTTTAGATTCTCAGGTAGTTCTGACTGACCTGACCTTGAACTCATTCTGTATAGCTAAAGATGACTTTGATCAGGATCCTGAGCCTCCAGAATTCTAGAATTACAGGCCTATGCCATCACAGCTATCCACCCCCTACCTTTTTTTTTTTTTTTTTTTTCAAGGTAGGGTTTCACTGTAGCCCAGGCTGACCTGGAATTCATTATGTAGTCTCAGGGGGCCTTAAACTTATAGTGATGCTTCTATTTCTACCTCCTGAGTGCTGACATTAAAGGCGTGTGCCACCATGAGTATGTCCAGCCTTTTTTTTTTTTAAAGACAAGTTCGACCTCTCCAGCCCTGGAATTACAGGTGTATACCAAGTGTCCACCGGCCTCCTTTGTAATGTTGCAGAGCCTTTCTCTGTAGATAATACCACAATTTATTTTGACTAAACCATGTTACTTTTTCCTTTCCCAAGAACATGCCTCATTCATGCTCTCCCCAGAGGGTAATAGGAACGCCCCTCTTGTCACACCTTTCTGTCTTAGCCATACTGATCAATGAAAAGTAACACTCAATTTGCATGTTTCTAACTTTGAATTGGGCTGACATCCTACCATGTCTGTCTGTCTGGTACTGGTATTGAACCCATGCTAGGCAAGTGCTCTGCTGTTGAGCTCCATCATTAGCCCTGTTTATTTTCTTAGCACTGCCTCACTAAGCTTCCCAGGATGGCCTTGAACCTGCTATATTGAGGTACTTTTGATCCTCTTGCCTCAGCCTCCCCTGCAGCTGGAATTGCAGGCCTGCACCACTGGGCCCAGCTTGCCAGGTGTTTAGGTCTCCTGTGAACCTATAATCCCAGGAAGATCCGGAGTTCAAGATCTTCCTTGACTGCCAGTCTGGGCTACATGAGGCCCAATCTGAAGAAAAAAAAAATGGGGTACTGGAGACATGGCTTAGATGTCAAGATGCTTGTTTGTAAAGCCTGATGACCTGGGTTCAATTCCCCAGATGTACAAAGTGGCATATACATCTGGAGTTCATTTGCAGTAGCAAAAAGCCCTGGTGGGCCCATTCATATTCTCTCTCTCTCTCTCTCTCTCTCTCTCTCTCTCTCTCTCTCTCTCTCTCTCTCTCTCTCTCTCTCTCTCTCCTTGCAAATAAAAATATTTTTTAAAAATTAGGGAGATGGGGGCTGAAGAGATGGCTTAGCGGTTAAGGCATTTGCCTGCAATGCAGAAGAACCTGAGTTCAATTCTCCAGTGCCCATGTAAAGCCAGATGCACAAGAGGGCGCATGTGTCTGGAGTTCATTTGCAGTGGCTGGAGGCCCTGTTGTACCCATTCTCTCTCTCTCTCTCTCTCTCTCTCTCTCTCTCTCTTCTCTCTCTCTCT
>PVHP010017292.1:0-34600 GCA_004024765.1 Zapus hudsonius
ATTTTAGTCCCCACCCCTCCGAATTAGAACCTCATTGACCCAAATCCCCAGTATTGGCGCTAATAATAAGTCAGCCAAATCTCAGTATCGCCAGGCCGTCCTGCCAGCCGGCCCCCCCAGAGAGGCACTGTGCCTGAGAGTCGCTGAACTCAGAGACAGGAGGCACAGCATCATCCCGTTGCCTAGCAACCCTTTCAATTGTGACAAGGTGGGCATGAGGCAATGGGTGCCTCAGGACCAAAGTGTACTGAGGGGCACCCTCCAGCCCAGCCTGTCCACGAATTCCGAGTTGAGGCTGAGTTCTCAACTTGTGGGTCGAGGCCAGCCTGAGAGTACATACATAGTGAATTCCAGGTCAGCCTGGGCTAGAGGGAGGCCCTTCCTCAAAATAACCAAAACACAGGGCCTGGCAAGATGTAAAGCCTAACAACCCGTTTTTGAGTCCCCAGTACCCACGGAAAGCCAGATGCACAAACTGGCTCATGCATCTGGAGTTCGCTTGTAGCAGTGGAGGTCCTGACGCACCCATTCTCTATCTGCCTTTCTCTCTCTAAAATAAATAAACTCCAAACAACAAAAACAAGCCCCAAAACTAAAAGAACAGACTTCCCCAGAAGAGATCACTCTAGAGGCGATATGGCTCCTGAGCGAAGCAGGTGGTCAGTACTGAAGGGAAGCCCTCGATATGACCATCCTCAGAGACTCAAAAAGGAGCTGGTGTCAGGGCCCAATGTGGGTGCTCACATCACCACCATCACCAGAGCAAGTGTGGTACGTTCCAGCAAGATGCATTAGACACCTCTCTAAGCAGCATGAGGACTAAGTTTGCTCCTCAGCACCCATTTAAAAACAAGAAAAAATGAAGTGTGGTCACACACTGCTGTCCTCCCAGCACTGAGGGGGACAGACGAGACGGTGAGTGGAGGCCACCGCAGGCCTGTCTGCGGAAAGGCTGACGTGAAGTTCAGTGCAAGGCAGAGACATTGGTGGACGTGTGATTCTCGCCTCGGGTCTCCATGTGTGGGCACGTGCACACACCACTTACGACACACACCAAAAATAGGAATTCTAAGCTGGGCCTTTGGGAGGCAGAGGCAGGAGGATCGCCGTGAGTTCAAGGCCAGCCTGAGACTCCATAGTGAAAAAAGAGAATTTTAAAAATAAATTTATGGTTCATTGCCAATGTGTGCTTTATACATGTATTTGGGCCCTATATTCCTGGCGGAAGGACCCTGGGGTGAGCAGGTGACACTGTGTGGGGACAGTCTGGCCCTCAGGAGGCTGGCAGCTTTAGGGTTGGACGCCTATGTAGAGCTTTAAGTGCCCTGTGTTCAGCTAGAACTTTTGTGGGGAGAACTGAGGATGCCCACAGGGGTCCCCAGCCACCATCTTGAGAAAGGGCGCTCCAGGGCCTCCTGCTGCTGCAAAGGAACCTGACACATGTGCCACTTTGTGCATCTGGCCGCTCATGGGTACAGGGGAGCCGAACCCAGAGGTCATGCCTGACAAGCAAGTGCCTAACTTCGGAGCAACCTCTGCAGCCCCCATCTGCCATCTTTAAGCACACTGAGCATGCCCAGAGGGGTTCAGAGCAGTTTCAATCAGGGCATCTGGAAAAGCCCTTGTCCCCAACAGCTCAGCCAAGGAAGCCACTCGCTGCAGGGCAAAGCACAGGGGACACCAAGGAGCAGCCTCAAAGCGCCCAATGTATTTAGGGGACACTTAGGGTGAAATGTATCACTTAACGCTGCTTGTCTGTGGCTGGACTGGAGATTGTGGAAGGCTGTGTCCAGCCACTGGCCAGGTCCTGAGCTGCGGAGGCATGGTGACGGCGCCACCTGCCACCATGAATTCCTGCCTCAGCCTCTTCATAGCTGGGATGACAGGAGGTATCAGCTTTGTCACAACCAGCTAGGGAGCTTACAGAGATGGAGAATGCAGACAACTGCGACACCCCCCCCCCCAACAAGGGTGTGACAGAGCCCTTCCCCAAGTACATGCGGTTGTGGGCAGGGCTGGTACTGACCCTCATGACCCCACATCAGTACAGGGCTTGGGGGGGGGGCACTTCCTGAGGTGCCCACACACCACAGGTGCAGCCTTCCCCCGGAGATGGTATATTTTGTCGGCCTGACCTGTTTAGGGCCTCAGGTTGTTCACAGGAAGCAGCCCTCTGGGGCCGGATGTAAGGAGGCTGGGGGCGGGGGGCTGGAAACAAGCTTCCCTTCCTGGGAGGGCAGTGCAGGAGGGAAACCACAAGGCTGGGAAGGGTTGCAAGACCCCACCCCGAGGCTGCCCAAAAGGGGAGCGATCTCCCCTGCCTGTTGTGATTGTGTCTGTCTGCTTGGACCTGTGGAAGGGGACCAGCGTCTTTCTCCATCATGGAACTTCCCCTGGACCTGTAGCTTCAATTAATCCCTTCCTCCCATAAACCAGTGTCTGGTTGGAGGCTCACCCTAGCGGCGCATGGCTGACTACCACATCCTCAGCTCACTATGGGTGGGGCGTGGGCTCTGTGGAAGTTAATTAGCGCTCACTCGGGCAGGCTGTGGCTTCTCTTTCTCAGCTGCTGGGGAGAGGGAATCAGGGCACCTGCCACCCAGGAGTCCTCTGCAGACACCCAAGGTTCTAAGGCCCCAAGACAGGTGAGATGCGGGCCTCAGGGCCCATAGCTGCGGTCACACTGACCCAGGGGAGGGAACCATGTGTCCCTCTATACCAAAGCACAGCTCCCCAAGGAGCACAGCTCCCCTGCGGGCCCAGAACGAACTATCCCAGGAGAGCAGCTCTTTCCTGGGCTGTGGAGCTGAGAAAGAACGTTCCAGAAGTCTACTACAATCCCAGCCCCTGCAGCCATGGCGTGATGCCCTGGGGTAGCTAGGAGCCCAAGGGTGCCTCAGGAGCCCAAGGGTGCCACACCCAAGTGCTCAAGGACACGGTCGGACAGAGGCAGGAGAGCAAGAAAGAGCTGTGGGGACCAGGGAATGACGGGGCAGAGAGCAGGCAGGAACCCCGTGTGAAGTGTTTAATGGCGGCATCTCAGAGAACCACCAACACCCCAGGGTGTTGCCCAGGGAGACGTTAGTGCAACTAAGAGACCCAGGACTCGACCCCAGGCCTGGCCATGAGGACCCAGGACCGAAGCCCGTGACAACGTTGGGCAGCTGCCCATCCATCCCAGGCTGGGGCTAAGGCACAGGGTGTGGGTGGGCTCTGCATGTGGGTGCGGTCAGCAGGCAGCTGGCTCGCTGCTCTCCACCCGCAGGCCCTTGCTGAGCAGGAAGGCGTCCTGCTGAGGGTCCCGGCCCAGGAAAAGCTTGAGCATGGCACTGGCATCCTGGGAGCCGCCGGGCCTCAGGATGTTGGTGCGGTACTCCATGCCGACCTGCGGGCAGAGGACGGTGAGGCCAGGCAGGCGCAGGGCTGTGCTTGGGAGCGAGGGGCTACAGACCCAGTGCAAAAGCTTGGCACGAGGCCCACCTACAGCTGCAGACACCACCCACAGCAGTGCCAACCCCCACGGGTCATGGAGGGACTCCCCGGCAAGCCTGGGGCCCAGCGCCCCTGGGCCACATCCTCACCTTGGGGCTCAGGATGCCCTCCTGCTTGAAGCGCGTGTGGAACATGTCCATGGAGTACACCTCGCTCCACAGGTAGCCGTAGTACTGGGCATCGTAGCCTCCTGCCAGGTGGCCGAAGGTGCCAGGCATGTTGGTCCCTAGAAAGACCCAGAGCACGGCTCAGGCCAGTGTCCTGCAAAATGGCCCTGAGAGCGAGCACAGGCAGCCTGGACGCTATCTGCTGTCACCTGCCCTCCGTCCACCCAGCTGGTTGTCACCACCGATGTCTCCAGGTGTGCCTGGTCACCAGGGTACAGCAGGCCCCTCTGCTGTGCAGACCCCTGGCCCCTGCATGGTGGGGTGGGGGACAACGCAAGGAGTGCAGAGCCCGCAGAGCGAAACCCAGGCAGGCAGAGCAGGCTGACGGCTGCAGGTCAGGAGGGAGCCCTGCAGCTCAGCTGGGCATGGCTGGTGGCTACCTGGCGTGGCAGGCACCCCGAGGATCTCCTGGCAGAATCGGGCGTACTCCTCAGCAGGGTCTACGTCCGTGCGGGTGTGCAGGGCCTGGTCCACCTTGGCCAGGACGATCTGGCGCAAGTTGAAGAGACCTGGTGGGGGTGCAGGGAGGTTGGAGTCCCCCTCCCGCTGAGGGGTGGAGGGCACGAGCAGGGCACCTGTGCCCAGGCCAAGGGGTGGGGAGCACGAGAAGGGCACCTGTGTTGGCCTGGCGGGACTTGACCAGCTTGTCCAGCAGCTCCTGCGGCAGGGCGCTGCCCGTGCGGTAGTGCTGGGACATGCGCAGCAGAGGCTCCTTCTCCCACACCCAGTTCTCCAGCATTTGCGAAGGAGCCTCCACAAAATCGCGCTCCACATGGGTGCCACTGAACATGGCAAACTCTGCCTGCAAGGCACAGGTGGAGCCTCAGGCCGAGTCCTCCTGCCCTTGCTGGTAGACCCACAGCCACCCATGCTCCCCACGTTCCTGCACCCGTTGGGGCCAGGTACCCCAATGTGGCAGGACACAGAGCAAGATACAGGTTCACAGACCCAACTTCTGCAAGGGAAATTCTGCTAGTCAGAAGGCAGCGGGCTATGTAGTATTCCTTCTGGGGAACATCACTCAGCCATGAACAGGAGCGGGGCTCTGGCACAAGGACACCAGGCTCAGCAAGCACGGGACACACACAAGGCCACACAACATGAGACTCCATGCTAAGAAATGCCCAGAACAAATGTGGGTTCATGGAAAGTTCTGGAGTTAGCTGGGTGTAGTGGTGCACACCTTTATCCCAGAATGCTGCACACTGAGCTAGGAGATTGTCAGAACTTTGTGCTACAGAGTTTTAGGCCAGCCTGGGAAACCCTGCCATGGAAAACAGAAAGAAGATTCTGGAGCTAGACAGTACTCAGTGCTGCACAACACTGGCCTCTTTGCTCCTCGACCCTGAACAGACTGACCCTGGCCCGGCAGGTTGGCAGAAGCTTGTGATGCCAGCACCCAGGAGGCAGAGGCAGGAGAATCTCACAATGAATTTGTTTTTTGGTTTTTAAAGGTAGGGTCTCGCTCTAGCCTAGGCCGACCTGGAACTCGGTAGTCTCAGGCTGGCCTCGAACTCACAACGATCTTCCTGCCTCTGCCTCCCGAGTGCTGGGGTTAAAGGTGTGTCACCACACCCGGCTCAAGAATCTCCAATCTGATGGCAGTCTTAGCTAGATTGAGAAACTGTCTCAACACAGGCACATGCTCTCTCTCTCTCTCTCTCTCTCTCTCTCTCTCTCTCTCTCTCTCTCTCTCTCTCTCACACGCACACGCACGCCCGTTCTGGCTCCAGATCCCAGCTCCCACCCTCCTGTGGGGACTGCTGAGAGCTGGCTGCCAAGAGGTGGTGATCATGCACAGGCCATGATGGCCGTGGGGCCTCCTGGACAGGGTACAGCAGGAGTTGGTCCCCTGCAGCTCAGGCTCACTTGAAGGCAGCAGGGGGACCCAGCTTTGGCCCAGCCAAACTTGCAGGCCAGCACACCCACCTCCCCAGCTCTGGGAGGAGTTCAGGGCTGAACTGAGTCCCAAAGCCACCATAAAACGTGCCTGTGGCGACAGTCTGTACCAAGGACCCAGAGCGAGAAAGGAGGCGTGAGAACAGGAGCGGCCTCCACGATGCCCGGGGGCACCCAG
The DNA here is from genome assembly GCA_004024765.1 of Zapus hudsonius. Lineage (NCBI taxonomy): Eukaryota > Metazoa > Chordata > Mammalia > Rodentia > Dipodidae > Zapus > Zapus hudsonius. The sequence continues at coordinate 5,737 of PVHP010017292.1, forward strand.
GGGAGCGTGCGCCACGCACCTGCGAGCAGAGCTGGTGCATCACGTGGCCAAACTCATGGAAGTAGGTCTCCACCTCGTCGTGCTGCAGCAGGGAGGGCGCGTCAGGCTCGGGCTTGGTGAAGTTGGCCACCATGGCCGCCACAGCGATCTGCCGGCTGCCATCCTGCCGCAGGCATCCGGGCTGCAGGCCGAAGCAGGCCGCGTGCACGTACTTGCCCTCCCTGGTCGGGGAGCAGGGTGGGCAGGTGAGTGCAGCCTGCACTGATACCTGCACAGGATGCCAGAGAGGCCGGCCGGGGTGGTGGCCCATCCCGTCCTGTCCCCTCGGTTCACCTGGGGTGCAGGTCCAGGTAGAACTTCCCGATCAGCTCCCCCGAGGCGGCATCGAGCACCGAGTAGAGCTGCACGTCCTCGTGCCAGGCGGCTGCGCAGTCCTCCAGGACGAAGCGCAGGCCCAGCAGCTCCTGGTAGATGGCCAGCAGCCCACGCGTCACCACGTGCAGGGGGAAGTACTCCTTGAGCAGGTTCTGGTCCACGCGGAAGCGTGTCTCCTCCACCTGGTTCATGTAGTAGCGCATGTCCCACGCGCGGATGTGGTCGTCAAAGGGCAGCCCACGCGCCGTGCACTCGGCCTTCTTGAGCTCCAGGATCTCGGCACGCTCCTGCTCGCCCAGCGGCTTCAGCTTCTGCGCCAGCTCATCTGCAGGAGGGACGGGGTCAGGCAGGAGTGACCGCCCGAGGGAGATGGGCAGCTCCCTGTGGAGGCCCTCGCACACACACTACCTAGGAAGGTGGCCACAGTCTGGCTGCTCTTGGCCATGTTCATCTCTAGGACGTAGTCAGCATGCGTGGGGAAGCCCAGCAGGCTCGACTTCTCGGCCCTCAGGGCCACCAGCTGCTTGAGGATGGCGCAGTTCTCCTGTGGGGACACAGCGGGGAGGCGGGCGTTCCCTCCTGACCCCTGTGCGAGCAATCGTTCACTGGTCTCCCTGCCCACCCACCAGGGTCTGAGTCCTAGGGTCCCCCACTTCAGGGCCACACAGGAAAGGAGTTGGGGCTATCCCCAAGTCACCACAGCACCAAGGACACTGGCTGCCCAGGGTCTGCCCAGCTAGGCCTCTGGGATGACACGCCCAGCAGGCAGTCGGTCCTGCTAGAGCCGCTGTGGAGTCACCCCCAACCCTAGCACCCACAAAACACAGCACCCTAGAACAAAGCTCTACAGAGGGCTGATAGACTGTCCCACGGCACCCTTCAGACCCCATCTCAGCCCACCTTCCCTCGGTCCTCAGGCAGATGGAGACCCTGGCCCCGAGGGTAGGGGTGGCAACATGGGGTCACAGCTAACTTGGAGAAGGCAGGCTGCCCCTACCAGAGCCCAGCCAGGCTCCTAAGTGCTGGACATCCACACCCGTGCGGGAGGCACCCCCAACTGCAGCAGAGCTTGTCTGGGACTCCCAAGATCCAGTCCACAAAAGCAAAAATGCAGTCCCATTCCCTCCCTGGTTGAGCTTAGACCCCTGGCTCCTGGGAAGACATGCTGCCATTGGGGAAGAGCCCCCCCAAAGCCCCTGCCCCCACCTCCTTGCAGCGGGAGTTGAAGGCCTCCTCCATCTTCCGCCGCGTCTCCGGCACATGGCACTTCTTCAGCAAGGGGAAGTAGTGGGGGTACTTCAGGGTGACCTTCAGCTTGCCGTCCTTGGTCTTCTCCAAGGAGTTCAGGAAGTCCTCGGGGAGCCCACCTGGGGGAGCAGAGGCAGGGGGCTGAGCCCCAAGGCCCAACCGGGCTCTCCCATCCTGTATGCAGTGAAGGAGGGTGGGAGGGCAGCTGGGCAAAAGATGCCAGAGCACCTCGGGTGCCAAAGACGATGAGAGTCCAGAGAGCCAGGGGTAGGACATGGATCATGCCACACCCACAGTGAGAGTCAGGGCACCCCAAGCACACCAGCACCCACAATCATCAGATTCAGCGGGACTTCCGGTTGGCTTAAATGTGGCCTCCCCCAGCCTCTCTGTGGCCAGTGGACTCTCATGGCCACTGTAGTCGTATCTGACCCTCAGCCAGGTGCCTGCAGACATGGGTCAGAGCGGGCCAAGGTGTCCCATGGGAAGGAGCCTCAAAGGCCTGAAAACCCAGGGGGCTCAACAGACAACTGTCCATAGAGAGCACTCAGGCTGCCTCCAGTGCGGGGAGCCAGGGACATAAAAGGAGGGTACCCCGTGTCACTGCTCTAGAAACTTCTGCAGGTATAAATGGAATCATGAAAAACGGCTGAGGTGCCAGGCCCTGAGCCTTCCTTGTCCCCAAGGTGCAGCCTGAAGCAGGCAGACACAGGGGACCGGGAAGCACCCTGCAGCTTGGCGGCAGCTGCACTGGGATCAGGCGGGCGTACCCAGCTCCTCGCGTGTGAAGGGCAGGAAGGTGGTGTCCTCGTTCAGATTCTTGTTGAAGTCAATGCACAGCAGGCTCAGCTGCTTCTTGATGCGCTTCACCTTCTGCCAGGCGAGGGGACGCAGCGTCAGATGGACACAGCCTTCCCGCCTCACCTAGCCTGGCCTACAGAAGCCACAGTGCTAGCTCGTGCCCAGGACTGGCACCCTCCTAGCTGTCAGCCTGTAGGTCCTGGTGCCCAGCCCCCATCCTGTGGGTCCTGATACCCAGCCCCACCCTGTGTTTCCGGGTACCCAGCCCCAACCTGTGGGGTCCCGGTGTCCAGCCCCCACCCTATGGGTCCCATTGCCCAGCACCCATCCTGTGGGTCCCAGTGCCCAGGCCCATCCTGTGGGTCCAGGTGCCAAGCCCGGCCTGGGTTTGGGGATGGAGCCCGGCAGAGGTCCAATGGTAGGGCCAGTCTGCTCAGGGCCTCCATCCCTCCCCCACTTTGACCTCAGCAGTATTGCTCTGCTCATGTTTACTCATTCAGGTCCAGCCAGCCAAGGGCAGGGCAGGCCTGCACCCACCTCCTGAGTGTCTTTGGGCAGGTGCAGCCCATTCCTGCGGCCCAGCTTGATGAGCCGTTCCAGGTAGCGTGCAGCCTCCGGGCGGAGCCCTAGTGAGTCTTTCTGGACTTTCTCCTAGAAGCAGGGGATGCAAACACGTTCAGGTGAGACACTGGGAGCCCAGAGCCCTGACCGGGATGCCACAGCACATCCCCTTGGGGGCTGCAGACATAGTCACACAGTGGGGCCTGGACCAGCCTGTCAACCGACAACCCCAGCACCGGAGAGCCTGGAGCAGGAGGATGAGGAGTTCAAGACCAGCCTCAGCTATGTAGTGAGTTGGAGGCCAGACTGGCCTGGCCCACAGGAGACAACAGGGGACAACAGCTCAGTCAGTGAAGAGCTTGTCACACAAGCACCAGGGCTGAGTTCACATCCCCGAGGAAAGCCGAGCACAGGCACACCTAGACTCCCAGCACAAGGAGGGCGAGGACAGGCAGATGCCTGGGCTGCTCCCAGCCCGTCCAGCCTCATCGCTGACCTCCAAGAATCAGGCAGAGAGCAACCGAAGATGACACCACCACTGATCCCTGGGACCACACGCACAGGCAGACGTGCACGAGCCCTCACAAGGACCTGCACACACGACACCACACGCAGACACACGTGCCTACACATAGACCACACATACAAAAACATCACCAGCCAGCACGACTGCAGTGGATCACATGCCACAGCTCTGCCATCACGCTCCTGGCACTTATCCCAGAGAGGTGCCAGCCATGCTCAGAGGGCCTGGTTCTGGGAACAACTCTGCCTGACACGAGCCAGAGGTGTGCCAGGGTCAACATACCTGCCATGTTTGCTTCCTTCTTTGAACTGAACTGGACTAGGCCTGGGCTCTACCTGACCACGCCCCCAGCCCTCAAGGTGGGTTCTAGGCTGTCACTCTACTTCTGACCACAACCCCAGCCTCACTGTGGGTTTTAGGCTGTCACTCTACCCCCTGACCACGCCCCAGCCCTCACTGTTGGTTCTAGGCTGTCACTCTACCCCTGACCACGCCCCCAGCCTCACTATGGTTCTAGTCTGTCACTACCTGACCACGCCCCCAGCCTTCACTGTGGGTTCTAGGCTGTCACTCTACCCCTGACCACGCCTCCAGCCTCACTGTGGGTTTTAGGCAGGCTTCTATTGCTCAACCCTTGTTTACATCTGGTGGGTTTTTGTTTTGGTTTTTTGGGTCAGGGTCTCACTCTAGCCCAGGCTGACCTGGAACTCTTATGTAGTCTCAGGCTGGTCTCAAACTCACAACCATCCTCCTGTCTCTGCCTCTGAATGCCAGGAGGCGCATGCCCACCCACCTGCAGCCACACGACCCGCTGGTACACGTCCTGCCTCATGCTCATCTCCACATCGAACTCCGACAGCTTCTTGTCGGCCTCGGTGCTGGCTCTGCGGATGTCTTTGGATGGGGACACATGCTGGGGGAAGTCCAGGATGTTCCTCTGCACTGGACAGGAGAAACGGCAGCCTGTGAGGTGACCCTCCCCAGGTCAGGATTCAGGACACTCCACGAACTGTGTGCACGCCCAGTCACAGGGCCCAGCACAAAAAGGCAGGAACCCACCACCCCAGCAGCACCCATCCACCGAGACCAACAGACACTGGAATATCACACAGCCGGGAACAGGTGCTTGGCAGTCATACATGCCAGGGTGGGGGCGTGAGGACACCATGCTCGGCCAGGTCCAGGCACAAAAGGCCATGCAGAGTATGGGACTTCATGAGAGGAAATGCTCAGGAAAGGTACTCCTGAACGGGGAAGTGGGGACGAGATGAGGCGATGGCTGGAGGACGGACACTCTGAAGCAGAGCGGCAATGACCAGCGACAGTGAGCACACGGACACCCACTGTGCCCCGTGGCAGACCTCGGACAGACAGGGCGCTGCAGTGCAGACTGTAAATCACGCCCAGTGCCGTTTCTAAAGCGGAGCTGGGGGTGGCTCAGAAGTCAGACGCCTGGCTGGGCCAGAGCCAGACCCTCAGACTCAAGTATGAGGGCCCAAGTCCAACCTGCCCACAGCACGCAGAGCGAGGTGGCTTGAGGAACCCTGGCACACAGACATGCCGCAGCTCCCAGCGGGCTTGGCAGAGAGCACCTGCTGCACATGAGGTACGGAGCCAAGGACAGACCCCTACCCGCGTGCCATGGTGCCCATGCCTGCTCACACACAAAGTAAAGAAATAAAATCCCCAAATCAAGCACTGGGCACTTGAAAGCTGAGGCTCAGGAGGCCAGCCTGGAGAACACAGTGAGACTGTCCCCAAAAATCAAATCAAAAGGAAAGGGAAGGAGACAAAAGCCATGCTCAGCAGTGCAGAGAGCACCCCGTGACAGGGAGCTGAGGAGGGACTTGGGTTTCAGGGCAGTGGCTCCCGCCCAATCCAGGCTCTCAGGTGACCGAGGCCTCCAGGGTCAGGGTCCAGCTCTCGGCCCGTAGCTCCCTGGCAAGCAGGTCGGGCTCACCTGTGTAGGTCACCTCCACGTCGGCCAGGGCCTTGAGCGTGCTCTCGTAGGACACGTCCTCAAAGTCCTGGGCGCCCACCTGGTCATACACGCGCTTGGTCTGCTCAATGAGCTCCTTGGTGAGCGCCTCGATCTGCACGGCGCTGAGGTCCCAACGCAGGTGGTTCACAGCAGAGCATGGGGACACCGCGTCCAGGACGTCCCCCGCACAGGCTGCAGAGAAGGCAGGGTCAGTGCTGCCACCCTCACCTGGTGATGTGGCGCAGGGCGAGGCCTAGGGTCCTGTGGAAAGCAGACTGACTGCTCCTCCAGGGACCCTGCTGGGAGTGGATGATGGCCAGAACCACCACTCAGTCTCAGGGTGCAGAGTGCACATCCTGGAACACCCACGCTTCCCTGTTGGATGAACCCAGCCTAACACATGCCACAGAAGCATTCTGTGCCAACCACACCCCCAGCCTCACTGGGTTCTAGGCTGTCACTCTAACCTCTGACCTTGCCCCCAGCCTCACTGGGTTCTAGGCTGTCACTCTAACCTCTGACCTTGCCCCCAGCCTCACTGGGTTCTAGGCTGTCACTCTACCCCGACCACACCCCCAGCCCCCACTGTGGTTCTAGTCCAGTCCTCACCACTGAGCGGCACCCAGTGACCCTGCTCTTGTGGAAACACCACCCTAGAGACAATACAGGATCTGACCAGCATCTCCATACACACAGCACTGCTTAGCAGGAGAAAGGCTGGCACAGCAGGATGTTCAGAGGAAGCCCCATTTCCTACCTTTTCCCCTGGACCCAACACCAGGCCACCAGTGCACAGCTCCTCCACAAACAAGTAATTCAGGACCTAGTGTTGCCTTCCACACCCATGGGTGTTGCAGAAGTACAATTAAGGCCATCCCTGCCCACGCTAGGGCCTGACAGAAGTGTGTGGCAGTCACGACAGTGTGCTGCACAAAGCCAGGAGGGACAGCTGAGGGACAGGTGGTGGGGCTGGCAGAAACCCTGTGGTACCCTGCAGCACTTTTTCAGTGTAGACCTAAGGACCACAGACTGTTCTGGAATGTTCCAAACAGCCCCACTGAGGGCTCTGTTCATTCTGTGTCCCCTGCAGGATTCGGTTCTGGTTTGGGCACAGTGACGTGCGTCCACACTAGAGGCAGGCCCTGGCGAAGTCTCGAGACCTTCCATCTGAGAGCAAGGTGGAGCCCTGGAGAGGGCAGGAAGAGACAGCAGGCACACAAGTTTACAACAGTAAAGTGCATCATGCCAGCTCACAGGACGGGCAGGCAGGGACGATGACAGATCTGTTGTCCCGTAGGAGTTCAAACTTCAGGGCAACTTGGGTTTGGGCCGTGAGACCTAGCTCCCACTGGAGAAATGAGTGCCCATGCCCAAGCTGGAGCCCCGCCTGGCCCTCAGCGTAAGTCTCCGAACCTCACAAGCACCTTGCTGTACTGAACTGAGTGTGGAAGGGGTGAGGGCAGAATGCCCGGTACCCCGAAACCATAACACACTATCAACGGGCAGCTGCTATGGCACATGGCAAAGTCTTACCCAAAGACTCTTTGGGGGCTGGAGAGATGGCTCAGTGGTTAAGACACTTGCCTGCAAAGCCTAATGACCTGGGTTTGATTCCCCAGTGCCCATGTAGAAGCCAGAAGCCCAAAGTGGCTTGTGTCTGGCGTTCATTTGCAGTGGCAAGAGGCCTTGGGGTACCTGTTCGTTCTCCCCCCCCCCCCCCGTAAATATGGGCATGATGGTACATGCCTGTCTTCCCAGCATTCGTCACGTGACACTGAGGCATGACTGCCCTGAGTTCAAGACCAGTCTGGGCTACATAGTGAGTTCAAAGTCAGCCCAAAGGAGAGTGAGAACCTGTCTCAAAGAAAGAGAGGCTCCTGTTGGGGCAGCACATCTCCAAGATCGCAGCGTCGGGGTTGGGATGTGGTTCAGTGAGGAGCGTTGGCTTGCGTTCCATTTCAAAAATGACGATTTCCCACTGCTTGAGAAAAACAAGTACAGTGCACGCCCTCCCCAGCACCTACCAGGGACTCGGGCAGCTGTTACAACACCGGCCTTCTGAGTGCAAAGAGGGTGTCCACTCGAGAACCTCCCACCTTCCCCACAGGGGCTGAGCAGTGCCCCTGGCTTCCACCAGCTCCAGGCAGCACGGGCCCCACACGCCTAGCTCAGAGCCACAGGCAGGCAGGTGAAACGGGGTACTGCCACCTTGTCCAGGCTGGCCTTGAAATCTCTTTTGCAGTCCAGGCCATCCTCCTGCCTCAGCCAGCTCTGTGCCTCTAGTTCAGAACGCCCAAACAGGGTCAAGATGGGGGGCTGCCAGAGCTGGGCGAGACGGAGACCCTCCGAGCTGCAAGAGACTTCCACATCTTGGGCACCACAGTGCTGCCTGTGCTGGGTCACAGCCGGCCCTCGGGGACCTGTCACTGGCACAGAGAGCAGAGGCAGGCAGAAGACAGTCAACTTCGCCAGCCCTGCCTCGACCTCCCTGGTGCTGGGACGAGCCCAGGGCTTCATGCACGCCGGGCGAGCCCTCTACCATCTCTAACAGAGAACCCAGGTCACATATGGGTGCCAGGCCAGCACCCAGCCGCATCTCCAGCCCTCTTTTTGTTTTCCTTTAAAAAAAAGAGCCAGGCGTGGTGGCGCACACCTTTAATCCCAGCACTTGGGAGGCAGAGGTAGGAGTTCAAGGCCAGTCTGAGACTCCATAGTGAATTCCAGGTCAGTCTGGACTAGAGTGAGACCCTACCTTGAAAAAAAAAAAAGATTTTTACTTATGATTTGGAAGCAACGAAAGAGAGAGGGAGGGAAAAATCCTAATGCACAGGGCCTCCTGCTGCCGCAAAGGAACTCCAGACCCACGCACCAATCTGCATCTGGCTTTATGGGGGCGCTGGGGAATCGAACCTGGGCCGGCAGGCTTTGCAAGCAAGTGCCTTTAACCACTGAGCCATCTCCCCAGGTAGCCTTGAACTCATTCCGCAGCCCAAGTTGGCCTTAAACTTGCAATCCTCCTGCCTCCGCTTCCTAACAGACTTGTACTACTGGGCCCAGCAGGGCAGAGGCAGGAGGATGGCTGTGAGTTCAAGACCTGCCTGAGACCACAGAGTGAACTCCAGGTGAACCTGGGCTGGAGCGAGACCCGAGTGGCTGCCTCTGCTCATGCTCCAGCCAAGTCGTCATTTATTGACTTATTTGTCTTGTGAAGTGGGCGGGGCCTCACTCTAGCACAGGCTGGCCTGGAACTCACCCTGTAGCTCCAGGCTGGCTTCGAACACACACACACAGTGATCCTCCTGCCTCAGCCTCCCGAGTGTGGAATAAAAGCTGTGAACCACCACACCAGGCTTTAACACACACACACACACACACACACACACGCACGCACACAATTTCCTGCTCTCCAAAGAGACACCTGAACTCCAGCGACCCCATCTTGGCCCTGGCGGTCCCCCCACCCCAGGACAAGCCTCCTCCAGGCAGCCCTCCGGGCTTGACACGTCCCCCTGGCGTGAGCTCGTCCCACGCCCCGTGCACCCACTGGACTCCCACGTCCTCCTCCTCCCTCCCCACCCCCGCTCTGCTCCACGAGGGGCACGCTCTACGGAGGCCGGGGCGGCTCATTCATTCCCGGGAGGCGTGCCGTCCCCGGCGCCGGGCCACGCGTGGGCATGCGCGGACACGAGGGGATCCCGGGGTCCCGGGAAGGTACCTGCGGGGGGCTTCATGGCCGCTGCTGCTCCGGCAGCCCGCTCCGTCCCAGCCCCGACGCCGCCGCTCGCACGCGGAGCCGCCCGCTGCCCGCCGCCCGCGCGCCCGAGGCACGCTGGGAACCGGGGAGGGACGGCGCGTGCGCGGCGGAGACTCGACTCTGCGCATGCGCGGTGGGGATCCGGACGCGAGCACGCCTCGCCGGGGAGGGGGAGGGACGGCCAGGACGAGGGAGCGCGGCGCGCGTGCGCGGCGCCGCTGCCGGCGGGCCGAGGGCTCCGGGGGCGGGGCTGCGTCTCCATGGAAACCTGGGGACGCCGACGCCTCTGGCCGGGACGGAGAGGGAGGGCCCGCTGCCTGGCTGATCCAATCCAAATATAACCCGAGACGTGGAACACAGGGGAATGCCTAGCGAAGCAAGACAAGCAAACATGAAATAAAATAGAAAATACGGGGCTGGGCACTTGCCTCCAGTGCCTGAGGCCGCGGGTTCAATTCCCCAGGACCCACATAAGCCAGGCCCACAAGGTGGTGGCCCTGATGGGCTCTCTGTATCTCTCTGCTTGAAAATGAATAAATAAAATATTTAAGAAAAAAGTTCAGACCTCCAATCTCAGCACCAGTTTTGCTGGGGCGGGATGTTTGCAGGTTCTGGGCCAGCCTGGGCTACATGGCAGGATCATGTCAGAAAACAGCAAACTATACAAACCCTTGAACTGTCTAAGGCAGCTACATAGTCACAAGAAGAGATAGAGAGAAAGAGAGGGAGATAGATAGATAGATAGATGATAAATAGATAGATGACAGATGATGGATGATAGATAGATGGATGGATGATAGATAGTTAGACATATAGATAGACAGACAGATAGATAGCTTGTGATGGTTAGGTTTTGTTGTCAGCTTGATCTTTTAATTATCTTGGGTGGGTCTCTGAGGATGTTCACAGGAAGGCTGCCTCTCAGTTGGAGGCAGGATGTAAGGAAGCTCAAAGAAGTTAGAAATGAACATCCCTCCCTGTGTGGGCAGTGCAGGAAGGAAATTCCAGAGACTCAGAAAGCCATTAGGTCTGGGAAAGGGTTGTAAGACCCCACCCTAAGGCTATAGAAAGGGGAAGAGATTCTCTCCTTGGCCCTCCTGCCTGTTTGCTGTTCTGTGTGTGTGTTGTGTAGGTGGGTTTCTCTCTCTGCTTGGACCTGTGAAAGACGGCCAACCTCTTTGGCTGTTATGGAACTTCCCCTCAATCTGTAGTTTCAATAAATCCTTTCCTCCCCCAAATTGTGCCTGGTTTGAAGATTCATCCCAGCGGCGTGTGGCTGACTCTGACAGAGAGGGAGGGAGAGAGGCAGAGAGAGAGGGAGAATCACCATGTGTTCAATGCCAGCCTGAGAATACATAGTGAATTCCAGGTCAGCCTGGGCTAGAGCGAGACCCGACCTCAAAAACCAAACCAAAAAAAATATTTATTGCAAACAGAAACAGAGATGAGAAAGGGGGAGGTGGCTGACCCTTTTGGGTGCCATTCTGGGACTAAACTCTGGTAACACCCTTATTTCTGCAAAAGAAATTAAAATGACCCAAGGTATTAATTGTGAGTGTGGGTGGTTTTGTTTGTTTGAGGTAAGGTCTTACTGTAGCCCAGGCTGACCCGCAACTCACTCTGTAGCTCCAGACTGGCTTTGAGCTCATGGCAATCCTCCTGCCTCAGCCTCCCAGCGCTGGCAGCAGCCTCGTGAGTTTGATTTAATGAGGATGAAATGAGTTGGTGGGCCATTTCTAGAACTGTGAGGATGTTTCCTGTCATTTTGGGGATTTTTCCATCGTTCTTTCTTTTTCTTGTGTGTGTTGAAAAGTTTGGGGTTCCTTCCTGGCATCTAGGTCTCTCTGCACCTTGACCGTAATTTGACTTCTGCCTTGTCCAGATATCATGCCCATTAATCTTAGAATGGCATCTGTTACTGTTTTATGCCTGTCGAACCCTGTTCTATAACTCCCCCCCCCCCAAGTTTTAAGAGACAAAACCCTGACTTTTCCTTCGCTCAGGACTGCTCTCTGGAGCCCTGCATTTGGGCGATTCAGTCTCTGGCCAGCTCCTGGGTACAAAATGTCGTTGACTTTATTTGGCCCTAAAATCCGAGTCTGTGTCTTTTCTCTGCGTTTGTGGGTTCAACAAGGCTTGCGAGGGAAGAGCCTGAGCACGTGGAAAACTCGGAGACATGGAGGCTTTTAGAGAGGCTACTGTGGAGCCGCCTTGTTGTGGGAAAGACTTCTGCGGGGGAACTCGAACCCAGGACTTTCCACCAGCTAAGGCTCCAAAAGCGACCAAAGATGGGGGAACCTGTGCGTTTGTTGGGGTGTCTTACAGAGCAGAGCCTGGGGCCCCCAAAGCGGAGCTTTGATGGAAATGCCTGCGTCAACCTTCCTCCTGGCATTTCTCCTCCCTCACGAGCACGGAGACCCCAAAGAGACCGCGGTGCATGGAGCTCCCTGCTTCTTCCCTGGGGGGAGGCTGGCCAGATGGCTCAGCGGTGAAGGCGCTCGCCTGCAAAGCCCAACGACCCAGGTTCGATTCCCCGCGCCCATTGGCAGTGGCTGGAGGCCCCTGCTGGCTCTCTCTTTGCTGCAAATAAGTGAAAATGTTCAAAAAACACGATGATATGCATCTATGTATGTATATATGGAAATGACACGATGAAACCTGGGATACGGGGCGGCAGGGCCTCCAGGTGCTGCAAACGGACTCCGGACGCATGCGCACTTGGTGCGTCCGCTCTACGTGGGCGCTGGGGACTCGAACCGGGTTCTTCGGCTTGGCAAGCGCCTTAGCCACGTGACCAGCGGCCGCACCACGTGGTGAGCGGAGTTCCCCCCCTCCCGCCGCTTTTCCCAACCAGATTTCCGCCATCCCAGCATGCACCGCGCGCTTCCGCCCTGGCTTCCGGTCTCCGTGACGTCCTTAACGACCGGCTCGATCCCGCCCCTGCGACGTCACGACCGCTCCCCCCTCGGGCGCCCGCTTGGGGACGCGCCTGCGCAGAATGAAAAACAAGCGGGCAGGGTGGCTGGTGCGCAGGCGCAGTGGGCGGGGCCGAGGGCGCCGCGGTGCGCAGGCGCGGGCGGTGGGTCGGAGCTCGGTGCGGTGCGAGGTGAGTGGGGGGCTCCGCGGTGACCTGGGGGGCCGGGGGGCGGAGGGGTCCGCGGTCACCGGGCTGCCGGGGTTGGGGTGCGCGTCCTGGGGACCCCCGAGGCGGGTTTCCCCCCACCCCGGTGACCTTGGCCGTCCAGCCCCGGTCCCGGGGCACCCCGGCACCTGGCGGGTCACGTGGGCCGGTGTTGGGGTGCGGGGCTGGGCGCACGTGGGCTGGGGCTGTCCCCCTGGGGGGGCCTGCGAGGAGGGGGCTAGCCTGCGCTCCACGCGGTGGAAGGGAACGAAGATAGCCCAGCGTGCGGGTCTGCACCTGTCACCCCAGGAGGATGGCCGGGAGCCCCGGGTCCAGCCTGGGCTCCTACTGAGTGCGCTGCAGAGTCAGCCTGGGCACCGCGAGGGCACGTCTCCAAAACACTTCCATCCGTCCGTCCATCTATCTATCCATCTGTCTATCATCCGCCTATCCAATCCGTCTATAGACAGACATATCAATAGATGGCCGGTGGCAAGCTCTAAGTCACAGTGGCGCCTGTCGTCCTAGCTCGAAGGAGGCCGGAGCAGGAGGACTTCCTGGAGATGGAGGCCAGCCTGAGCTACAGAGCGGGTCATAACCCACCTTGAATCCCATGTGGCTCTTGAGAAGCCGAGGCAGGAGGATCACCATGAGTTCTTGGTCAGTCTGGGCTTCAGAGCGAGGCGCTGTCCGTTTGCGTCAATCAGAGAGAGTGTTGTAAGACCGAGTGGTGGCTGTTAAGTAATCCTTGCGTGATGACGCGGGAGGATAGCCCAGAGTTCATGGGCCTACACAGTGGGAGCCTCTTTACTTAAAAAAACAAAAACAAAGTTGAGTAAAATCTGGCCCAGCCCCTGGGAGACTGAGGCAGGAGGATTGCCTGAGACTGCAGAGTGAATTCCAGCTCAGCCTGGGCTAGAGCCAGACCCTACCTCATAAAAGTCAGCGAGAAAGCACAGGCCTCCCCGCAGGGTCTTTGCAAGGTTACCTTTCTCTGAGGTGTCAGCCAGTAGCCACAGTACCTGCTGCTTGTCATTCTGTCCCCTGGGGGTCCTGGACATGGGTGGCCGTTCTGGCAGGGGGAGCTCCTGGCATGGTTGCTTGTACCCTCGGGAAGCCCCCCAGAGGTGCATGTAAACATTATCACTGTTAGCTGGGCGTGGTGGTCCACACCTGTCAGCCCAGCACTCTGCAGGTGGGGGATCAGGAGTTCAAACTCATCCTCATCTCTGGAGTGAGTTTGGGGCCAGCATCGGCTATGGTGAGACCCTGTCTCAGAAACAAACAAAACCCCCAAGGATGACAAGGTGGTTATGAGGCTCTTGCCTCTGAGGAGTTGTGTGAGTCCCAACCTTGGGTGAGGTTTTGTACATGCGACTAAAGCTGCTGACCTAGGTGGTGGTGGCCCTGGGGTCACCCTTACCCTCGCATTGCTCCTCCGTGGAGTGTGCATTTGAGTGGCAGCCGTGATCCAGATTGTTTAATTAAAATTTTATTTATTCCCAAGGGGAGAGACAGAGAATGGGCACTCCAGGGCCTCCAGCCACTGCAAAGGAACTCCAGGTGCATGCGCCCCTTCGTGCATCTGGTCTACGTGGGTACTGGGGACTTGAACCCGAGTCATTAGACTTGCAGGCAAAGCTTTGCCTTAACCGCTGAGCCACCTCTCCAGCCCCAAGATCCCCAGATTTGATGAGAGCCAGACCCAGGCTCTGTCCATGGTGGTGAAGCACATCCTCTGGACACCCAGGCTGGGCCCTGGCTGCGCCGGCCCAGTGGACTGCAGACCTGGAGACTGGCCTGCAGAGCTGAGGGTGTGAGTTTGAGGCAAGGGAGGGTCTTGTGGAGCCCACGCAGGCCTCAGAACTCGCTGTGTAGCCGAGAATTACCTTGTGCTGCTTTTATTTCTTAGTTGATTATTGGTTTATTGTGTGTGTGACGTGCAGGCACTCTGCATCCGCGTTCTGTGGCTGCTGGGGAATTGAACACTGGCCAACAGGCTTTGCAAGGAAGCACCTTTAGCCACTAAGCCAAATTCCCAGCCTGACCTTGAACTCCTGATCTTCCTGCCTTCACCTCCAGAGTGCCGGGGTGCCAGGTGCACGACATTACACCCAGCCGCCTTTATTTAGTTAGTTATTTTTTTGGCGACAGGATCTCACCATGTAGCCCAGGCTGGCCTTGAACTCAGCCTCTCAAGTGCTGGATGACAGCTATGTGCCACCTTGGGGTGCTGGCCATGAACCTGGGCGAGTACTTTATCCCATTAGGTGATCCTCAGCCCTGACCTCTCTCTCCTCTCATGCTATGTGTTTGTGGGTATGTGTGTGTGCACATGAAGGCCAGGAGTCATTGTTGGACATCATCTGCTCACCACTTGATTTTTTTTGGGGGGGTGTTCAAGGCAGGGTCTGGCTCTAGCCCAGGCTGACCTGAAATTCACTCTGTAGTCCCAGGCTGGCCTCCAACTCACAGTGATCCTCCTGCCTCTGCCTCCTGAGTGCTGGGATTAAAGGTGTGAGCCACCACACCTGGCTTCTCTCTTTTTAAAAAAATTTTTTTTAGTTATTTATTTGCAGGGTGAGAGAGAAAAAGAGAGAATGGGTGTGCACTGGGACCTCTAACCACTACAAACCAGCTCCAGGAGCATGCAGCACTCTGTGCATCTGGCTTTATGTGGGTACTGGGGAATTGAACTCAGGTCGTTAGGCTTTGCAGGCAAGTGCTTTAACCGCTGAGCCATCTGTCCAGTTCTGTTATCTTTTTTCATAGAAGCTTCTTCCTCAAGGGGCTTGGTCATGTGACTTGCCCAATCCCATGGAGTCTGCTCCCTGCCAGGCACTAGTGGACAAAGGGGCAGTCCCAGAGCTCAGAGCCCTGTGGGGTACAGCCTGTGAAGTGGCCCGAGGCCTCAGGACCAGCCAGACCAGGGTAGGAATAGCACTTGGGGTTTGCAAACATCCAGAGCTGCCTTGTGGAAGGTGACACCTCACACGCTGCGTCCCAGGAGGGTCAGGAAGCAGTTCAGGGTTCCTGTGCACACTGTGACATCCTGGTCACCTTCCAGAGGACCACATGCCCACCCCCTGTGTGTACCATGCGTATCAGAGGACAATACTGGGCATTTGGGACATACTTGGGAGCTGGCATGTCCATCGCTTTTTGTGACTGGGTCTCTTGTTGGCCCGAAGCTCACCTTCCCAGTTCTGGGATTCCAGGCACAAACCACCGTATCTGGCCTAGGCTGGCCTTGAACTCAGGGCGATCCTTCTGCCTCTGCTCCCCCCACCTCTGAGTGCTGGGACACCTGGCTGTCCCTTTGGGTTTTCCTTGAAGATGGGACGATGAGCCAGGTGTGATGGCACCTGCTGCCTGTCATCCTGGCACTTGGGAAGCTGAGGCCAGATGACTGACTTTCGGGAAGACAGAGTGGGAAGGGTTTGAAGCCCGCCTGCGACCCAGAGTCATCCTGTGTGCAGGGTAGACTGAACCCTCCACGGTGGTCATCTCTGGCCAGTGACCATGACAGGTGTGTCATTGAGGGGGCGGTGCCAACCCATGCCATGCATGGCTCAGGCGGCAGGACGGGCAGTGCTTCTGAGTGCTGCCTCTGTCACCCCTCAAGGGGACCATGCCAACAGGGCTGAGGTGTGCAGGTGCGGTGTTCTCAGTAGACTAGTGGACACAGGGGACAGGTCCCTCTCAGGTACGACCTGGACAAGCAGCTCCCCAGCAGGGAGGCCGGCTTTCCTCTGTGTGTGTACGAGCACTGGGGAGGCGTGTGTGTATTGTGTACAAGCTCGTAGGGCACATGCAGGCCTGTGTCCACAGAAGTCAGCAGCAAGCTTCTCCCTCAGTCCCTTCTTACCTCCTCATCTTCCTTTTTGAGAAAGTCGCTCTCAACCCAGAACTGACTGATGGAGCTAGACTTTAGTGTGGCTTCTTGGGATTTGAACCCAG
This sequence comes from Zapus hudsonius, assembly GCA_004024765.1. Lineage (NCBI taxonomy): Eukaryota > Metazoa > Chordata > Mammalia > Rodentia > Dipodidae > Zapus > Zapus hudsonius. Next base: position 22,064 of record PVHP010017292.1, read on the forward strand.
GTCCTAGCGCTTACTCAGCAAGTGTATTACCCACTGAACTATCTCTCCAGCTTTTTCTTATTAGTTTTTTCTTTTTTCTTTTTTTCGGTTGTCCAAGGTAGGGTCTCGCTCTAGCCCAGGCTGACAGGGTGACCTGGAATTCACTCTGTAGTCTCAGGGTGGTCTTTAACTCACGGTGATCCTCCTGCCTTTCTGCCTCCTGAGTGCTGGGATTAAAGGCATGCACCACCAGCTTTTTTTTTTAATGTTTACTTGCAAGAGACAGAGAGAGACAGAAAGAGAGCGTATGGGTGTGCCAGGGCCTCTAAGCCACTGCAGACAAAATCCAGATGCATGTGCCACTTTGTTCATCTGGCTTACGTGGGTACTGGGGATTCGAACCTGGGTCCTTAGGACCTGGAGGCAAGCACCTTAACTGCTGAACCCTCTCCAGCCCTCTCTAGCTCTGTTTTCTTTTTACTTGCTTGCTGGTTTATTGAGACAGGGTTACAGTCTGTACCTAGTCCAACCTGGAACCCAAAATCTGTCTCCCTCAGCCTCCTGCACAGCAGGGCACATAGACATTTGTCCATCTGAAGCTCCCTTTGTTCAGGAGCCAGGGCGTGGCCCCAGGAGGCACTTAGCCAATCACCCTGCTTTATCCTGGGGTCGTCATTGCTCCTGTATGGCCTCATGGTATGAGCTAGGCCCATCCCCATCCCGGGCCGAGTCAGCTCTTCTAAAAATAGGGCCGACCTGCCGCTGCCAGGAGGACGGAGGGGTCCTGGGGGGGCACAGGAGCGAACCTGTTCTCATAGCTGTGGAGGTCAGAAGTCCCATACTGAGGCCTGTCCCCATCTGGAGGTGGCTTGTTGAAGTCTGAGCAGTGGGGCCCAGGCAGGGCCTTTGCATGTGCCAGGTGAGCGCGCTTCACTGAGCCCTGCCTCCAGCTGCCTGCTTGGTGTCTCTTTGAATCAAAGAGCTCTCTGGGCTGCCCGAGCTGGACTTGAACTTGGCATCATCCTGCCCCAGCCTCTTGAGAGCTGGATCACAGGCATGGCCAAATCTTCCTTCCTTCCCTCCCTCTTTCTCACTTTCTTCCCTTCTCTTCTCTTCCCTTCCCTCTCTCCTTTCCTTCCTTCTGGATCAGGGCCCACCCTACCCGATGAGCCATCTCTCCAGGTCTGAGTTACCTTTTAGAAAAAGTCTAGTAGCTTTTCTCTGGCGTGTATGTTCATGTGTGCTGTAGAGTAGAGGCAGAGGCCATGCTAACTGGAGCTCGATTTGTAGCTTCAGGATGGCATTAAGCTCACAGCAATCCTCCTGTCTCAGCCTCCCAAGTGCTGGGATTAAAGGTGTGAGCCACAATGTCTATCATTTCTTGTTTTAAACATTGTGTGTGTGTGTGTGGGGGGGGGACATGCGGACATGCCCAGGCCTCTTGCCTCTGCAGACGGAATCCCTGCCCAGTGCTGTGGTTACAGGTTTGGTTGTTGTTTACCAGGTAGGGTCTCACTCTAGCCCAGGCCGACCTGGAATTCACTCTGTAGTCTCAGGCTGGCCTCAAACTCATATCTGTCCTCCTGCCTCAGCCTCTCGAGTGCTGAGGTGTGCCCACCATGCCCGGCAGCGCACCAGGCTTTTTACATGGGTTCTGGGGCTTGAACTCAAGTCCTCCTGCATGGGAGGCAAATGCCTCATCCTCAGGGCTATCTCCTCAGCTCATCTAGACATTTATTGTAAGCAGAGAAACAGAAGAGACACACACAGAGAGAATGGCCTCACTGGGGCCTCCAGCTGCTGCAAATGAACTCCAGATGCATGCATCACTTTGTGCATTTGGCTTTACCTGGGCACTGGGGAATCGAACCAGGCAGGGTCCTTAGGCTTTGCAGGCGAGCGCCTTATCTGCTGAGGCATCAGTCTGGTCCCTCCGGTTCCTTTTCGAATGCTAGGCCAGGGCTGGAGGCATGGTAGATGTATCGTTGCTGTAAGGTGGCTGGGCACACACATGGCCTGAGCTACTGTATTAGTCAGGGTTCTCTAGAGGAAACAGAGTTGAGAGAATAGATTATAGTAAAGGGGAATTTATTGGGGTAGCAATATGCAGGCCCACAGGTGAAGGAACCAGTAGCTGTTCAGTCCACGTGGCTGGATGCCTCAGCAGTCCCAATCCAGCCCAGGAGGCCTGATGGCTCCCTGGGGAGCAGCTGCTCTTCAGTCTAAGATGTGAGGCCGGGGTTCTGATGTTCAGGAAGGGTGGGAGAGCAGGATGCGAGTTCAAGTCTCGAACCAGCACCAGCAGTCGCGGGAGGAAGGAAGAAGAAGGCTTTCCCTTCTCCCCAAGCTTCCTTGTATCCAGTCCCCTTGGAAGGCCCATCCACTTGGGAAGGGCAACTCTGGAGGAGGGACCTCCTCCTTTTGTCAGTCCTTTCTGCAGGCAAACTCAGACCTGCCCAAGATTACTGTAGATTATTAAACAAGGCAAGTTGACAATAAACTTAACCATCACAGCTACCCTCAGGCCTGGGCTCTCATGGTCAGCAACACGTCTGGAATACGGGACTCACAGCATCCTGCTGCTCCAGAGATGCTCACATCTCTGTCACCAGCAGGTGCCCAGGGCCCATCCGAAGGAGGCCTGCCAGTGGGGAAGACAGGCGGGTGCAGAACAGTGCAGCCCAGCCCAGAGGGTGCATCTGGGTGCCCTGCACCCCAGCCCTACACAGACTGGTCTCCATCTGCCTTCCACATCTGGACACAGGCAGGACAAGCCCAGTCATCCAGGGCACTGCCACTTATGCCCACCCGAGTATTTGATCTGCTGGCACCACCTCCAGGTGACGAGGAAACTGAGGTCACACTGGCAGCCCACCTCTGTTTGGCAGCTGACCTTGAGGGTTCTTGTTGCTGCTTACAAGCCGCAGGACTCCGAGCTGGCCAAGAACCTCCCGGTGGCCATGATGTTGTGATGGGTGTTGCTCTGCCCATTCACGACAAGCATCCTGCCCTCAGCTTCCCTGGCGGTCAGGTGCCAACAGGGTGTCCAGCCCATGGTCGTGATCTCTGAGCCAGATTTAGCTGGCCTGTCCTTCACGTCCACGGCTGGGCAGCCATCACAGGACCACCCACTGGTTCAATGACACAAGTCAGAACCATTGTGGTGGGGCTTCCATTCTGTCTCTGGGGTCCTGTGTCACTCTGGCCCTCCCCTCTGTTGTCACATGTCTGCTTTTGGCTTCTTTTCCTCGCCCATGCAGGAACCTTGTTCCTAAAACACTTCTGATGTTTGGGGGGGGGGGCTTGACTTTGGGACAGTTGTCAGCCCAGGACAAAGTCACCCAGGTCCTCTCTGCAGGCCTCCAAGGTGAGGGAGAGGTGGCCTGAGGCTGAGCTTGCTTGTCCAAGATGGTGTGACGTAAAGCTCACCGGCAGGCCAGCTCTGGACATGAGAGCTCTGGTGCCACTGCATCCCTCCAGCTCTTCATGGGGAGCTGGGGACCTGTGGGGGCCTCCAGAACAGCCCCACACCCCTGGCCCCATGAGGAGCTGACTGACGGCTTGCTGGCACAGCACGATAGGGTAAACTGAGGAAAGGGTGCTCAGAGGCCCCAGCTCTGTTCTCTGGGCCAGACCCGATGCTAGGAGTGGCTGGGATGTGGCTGGAGGAGAGGCGAGTGGGCAGGGCAGGTGGCGGCTCAGCTCACCACTCCCGACTTGGACTTGCAGACTTGGAGTCAGCCTGCGTGGCTCCTCTGGCCTTGAGATGGACAGCAGGAAGCGCCTGGCCTATGCCATCATCCAGTTTCTCCACGACCAGCTGAGGCATGGCGGGCTCTCGTCGGACGCACAGGAGAGCCTGGAAGGTACGCCCCGAACCGGTGCCCGGCATCCCACATGCTGCCCCTCACTTGCTGGCTCCAAGCTGAGCCTTTTCTCTTGGTCACCCGTCAGCAGCCCCAGTGTGGGCCTCACTCTCTGCCATGTGCTTCCGGTCCCCTGACATCCAGCCTGCTCCAGTGACACAGGGTCTCGGGATGGGGGAAGGCTCCTGGGGACACCCTCAGTCCGTGGACTCCCACCCTGCCCCCCTTTCCCACTGAGGGTGAGGCCTGGGCGTCCCTCATATGTGTCCAGGCCCTGCCAGGCATTTGATGCTCAAAAGGCTGGGTGAGACTCTTGGGGACAGACATGGGAACTTGTGTTGGGGCTGGGGGATCCTTAGGGTGGCTGCCTCATGGGATTTAGGATAGACCTGAGTCCACCCATTCAGCCTGGAGGAGGGTGGGCTCCAGGGGCTCTCTTCACCCTCCCCGCCCTCCCATGGGGTCTGGCTGCGTGGCCTGTGGGCATATGTTAGGACTTTGGGACAGCACTGTGCTCCCGTCTTGGCCGGGATGAGCCCTCAGCCTTTGTGCGTGGCAGCACCAGCGTTGTGACTCCTGGGGAGCTGAGGTCACCCCGAGTCCACGTGTACCGTCACGTGTATTGAGGCTGGCGGGAAGAAGGGAGGATGCACGCCAGAGCTGGAGGGTGCTCGGGCTCAGCGGGTAGAGCATTCACCCAGCATGAAGGAAGCCCTGGGCTTGAATCCAGGACCCTATAACTGGGTGGAGGCGGGAGGATCCCGAGTTCAAGGCCATCCGCAGGCACACAGGAAATGCACAGCCACCCCTGCACTGTGTGTGCTCTGGGAAGCATAGCTCCTCTTGTCCCTCCCAGTCGCCATCCAGTGCCTGGAGACTGCGTTCGGAGTGACCGGGGAGGACCATGACCTGGCGCTCCCACAGACTCTCTCGGAGATTTTTGAAGCGGCTGCTGCGGGCAAGGTGAGCCTGTCCCCAGACCCTCCTCTAGACCCAGGCTCTGCGGGCACGGTGAGCCCGTCGCCAGACCTCTAGACCCAAGAGCAGTGCCCGTGAGTGCAGAGCAGCCCACCCCAGGGTTCACCCGTGTCGCCGAGGGCACTGGCCTGGTGGTGCCTCCATCCCTCACTGGTCACGCTACACCAGGCCAGCATCCTGCAGAACTTGGTCATCTCAGCCACATAGTGTCTGTCGTCACCAGCTTCAGTTTCTGGGATGAACCTCCAAACCAGGCAGAGTTTATGGAAGGAAAGGGGGGTTTATTTGAAGCTTAAAGGTCCAGTCAGAGAGATAACACCGCCACCAGCACCTCCAAAAGCAAGCGCACTCAGCAGTCGAACAGTGGGGACCAGGCAGAGCCCAGCCTGCTCTCTGTACTCCTTAGGCTGGGCCCTGAGGTCCACCCATCGTGACTCCAGCCAGGCGGCTCCTGAATCTTGAGGAACAGCTATTCAAATTACTGCAGTATCCTAGCGCCCTGCGCGGGTGCGAGGCTGACGATGGCTTTGGCCTGAGTGCAACCATGTCTCATCCACAGCAGGAGATGCCACGTGACCGTAGGAGCTCTGACTGGACGCCGCCTTCCGAGGAGGACTCCGCAGAAGCAGAGCGCCTCAAAACCGAAGGTTGGGGTGGCGCTGTGGGGGGGGTCAGGGCAGGAGGTGGGGTGGAGGTGGCCTTTCGGGATGCAGGGGCGTCTCGGTGGGAAGGTCCCTGGGGGCTGGCCTGGCACGTCGGTCCTTGTTGCACGCAGGCAATGAGCAGATGAAGCTGGAGGACTTCGAGGCGGCCGTACGTCTGTATGGCAGAGCCATCGAGCTCAACCCGGCCAACGCCGTCTACTTCTGCAACAGGCATGCGCGGGACCTCGAGGGGCCGGGAGGGCGAGGGGGGCCGGGGCCAGCCTTGTGTGTCTGCTTGAGGGGCACAGGAAACAGTGGGACCAAAATCACGCTTCCCTCGAGCTGGCTGGCATTGCTGCCTCTCCCCTGCTGGGGCCCGAGGCCGCTGTGTGCAGCTGTGCCGGGCTGTATGGCTCCGAGTCCCCACCGCCAGCGCTGAGCGTGTGGGGATGGAGTCACGGAGCCCCTCCTGCCCAGCCAGTGGCCGCTTGTCTTGAGCCTATATCAGAAGAAATTGTCCCTCTTGGGACATGGCCAGCAGAGCAGCTGGTCTCTGAGCGAGGCCAGGCACCCCCACCCCTAGGTGACCGGTGAGGCCCTCCTCACAGGCCTGCCTCTCCTCAGAGCCGCAGCCTACAGCAAGCTGGGCAACTATGTGGGTGCCGTGCAGGACTGCGAGAGGGCCATCGAGATCGACCCCGCCTACAGCAAGGCCTACGGCCGCATGGGGTGAGTGGGCCCTCCCCCCAGCCACGGCTCCCCAGCAGCTCTGCTCTGCTGCTCCCCAGGCCCAGCTGGTACAGACAGACCTTGTGGCCCCAGTGCCACCAGAGCATGTCCCAGTGACATCGGGGTTCCCACAGCACCCTGGGTGATTCCCTTTCCATGCAGAGGACACTTGATCGGGACGTGGGTGGGACCTCTGTCCCTCTGGAGCCACTGAGAGCCAGCCCCAGCCTGAGAGGCTCCCAGGGGGGAGCAGTGCTGTGCTGGGGCCCTCTAAGGACCTCACCCGAGTCCCCTGTAAGGGCTTCCCTCCGAGTCCCCTTGGTAGCAAAGAGCCAAGTGTGGGGTAGAAGCGTCTTAGGGACAGCAAGTGACACCCCTCCCTGAGGGAGCACCTAGCCACAGCCAGGATGGGTAGGGTGGAGCTGGTCTCCTGGGTCCCCTCAGGCAGAGGCAGAGGTGGGTACAGCTCGCCCTTGCCCACAGCCTGGCACTGTCCAGCCTGAACAAGCACGCGGAGGCTGTAGCCTACTACAAGAAGGCCCTGGAGCTGGACCCCGACAATGACACGTACAAGTCCAACCTCAAGATCACGGAGCTGAAGCTGCGGGAAGCACCGAGTCCCGTGAGCTCCCGAGGCTGGGCGGGCACGGGCGGCTGGATGTGGCGGGAGGCCGGGTGGTGATGGCACTGACCGGGCATGTCTTCCCCAGACGGGAGGCATGGGCGGCCTGGACATCGTCGGTCTGCTCAACAACCCGGGCTTCATGACCATGGTAGGCATCAGTTCCTTCCTCTCAGCTGGGGGCTACTTGATTTTATTTTTACAAATATTTTATTTGTTTATCTGTGAGCAGAGAGGGAGAGAGAGAATAGGCGCAACAGGGCCTCCTGCTTTCTCTACACATGAGCCATTTTGTGCATCTGGCTTTCTCTGGGGAATCGAACCCAGGCCATCAGGCTTTGCGAGCAAGCATGTTTAACTGCTGAGCCATCTCTCCAGCCCTCCTCTGGGGGTTATGAGTGAAGTTTTGCTGGCACAGCCACTTCCCCCAGAGTTCAGGCGGGCCGTGTGTGCTGGCCCAGGACTGTCATGGCTGTGTTCAGGTGGCCAAGGATGTTCTAGGCCAGAGCTGGGGTGCCATTCAGTGGTGGCCTTGCCTGCAGGAGGACAGCGGGAAGCCGGGCTTCAGGGCCAGTCAGGGCTGTCTAGGAGGAGGGAAGGTGTTGAGAAGCATCCCCTCCTCACAAGCCTGTTCTTTTCCTCAGGCCTCAAACCTGATGAGCAGTCCTCAAGTGCAGCAGATGTGAGTGTCCTGTGTCGTGTCCCTCGGTCTGGGAAACATACTTGCAAAAAACGCTTTTGAGCTGGGCATGGTGGTGCGTGCCTTTAATCCCAACACTTGAGAGCTTGAGGTCAGCCTGAGATGGTGGGAGACCCTACCTCATGCACACACACGCACACATGGGTTTCCAGGGCTGTCTCGTGGGCAGGTGCCTGGCATGCAGGAGGTCCTAGGTTCCACTCCAGCACCACCTAAACCAGGTATGATGGCCCCCGCCTGTCATTCCAGCATGTGGGAGGCGGAGATGGGGCCATCAGGAATTCTAGGTCATCTTCGGCTACATGGTGAATCCTGGCCAGCCTGGGCCACGTAAAACCTGTCGCAAAAAAAAAAAAAAAAAAATTTAGTTGTGCTACCCAGTGACATTATGTACACTTAGAATATCATGCAAGTGTTTCTGCTATCTAGTTCCAGAACATTCCATCACTCTGAAAGGGAGCGCCCTCCCCATTAGCAGTTGCCCTAGACCCATCATTCTACTTCCTGTCTCTGGAGTCAAGTGTTCTGGATGTGTCCTCTGGGGGGGTCACACTGTGGCCTTTTGTACTGATTCTCAGCACAGTGTCTTCATGGCACGGGCTAGAACCTCACTCCTGTTCGTGACTCAGTCATGCTCCAGTGTGTGGATAGGCCTCACGGGGTGTGTTTACTCACGGATACTTGGTCCTCACTTAAGAAAATACTTTTGCCAGGCATGGTGATGCACACTTTTAATCCCAGCACTTGAGAGGTTGAGGTAGGAAAATCTCCATGAGTTTGAAGCCATCCTGGGCTACATACAAAGTGAGATCCAGGTCAGCTAAACCAAATTATTCATTCATTCCATTCGTTTCTGTGTGCATGCACAAGTGTGTGTGTGCGCGCGCGTGTGTGTTCACATTCATGTGCCAGGGCCTCGTGCCACTGGAAACCACCAGATGTTACTACTTTGTGCATCTGGCTTGACGAGTCCTAGGGAACTGAACCCAGGCTGGCAGGCTTTGCAAACAGGTACCTTAGCCACCTCCCCAGCCCGGTTCTCAGTTTCTTTTTTTTTTTTTTGTTTTTGGTTTTCCAAGGTAGGCTGACCTGGAATTCTCTGTGTAGTCTCAGGCTGGCCTCAAACTCCCAGCCATCCTCCTGCCTCTGCCTCCCGAGTGCTGGAACTAAAGGTGTGCCTACAACACAGACCTGTTCTGTTCTGGCTCTTGGGAACTGTGTTAGTCCCATGTGAGCCAGGGTGCTGGGTTAGGGCTGACACACACTGAGGAAGCGCTGGGCCTGAGGGCTCCTTTCAACCTGCTCCCTCAGCATGTCTGGCATGATCTCTGGGAGCAACAACCCCTTGGGCACGCCGGGCAGCAGCCCGTCACAGAACGACCTGGCCAGCCTCATACAGGCGTGAGTAGCGACCCTGGGGACAGAGGAAGGGCCTGCGTGGGGGGGGGGGGATCTCCCAGGCCTGGACCCAGCAATCCTGCCCTCCCTCCCGTGCAGGGGTCAGCAGTTTGCTCAGCACATGCAGCAGCAGAACCCCGAGGTGATCGAGCAGCTCAGGAGTCAGCTCCACAGCCGGACGCCCAGCACCAGCAACGAGGAGCAGCAGGAGTGAGTCATGGTGAGGCTGCCGCTGCGTTTGTCCTGTCCCCGAGCTGGAGCTCACCTTCCCTGCTCTACTGGTGACAGGCCTGGGCCTCAGGAGGCTCTCCGCCAATGACCATGCCCCAGCCCCACTGTGGGTTCCAGGCTGTCGCTGCCCCTGAGCACGCCCCCAGCCTCACTGTGGTTCTAGGCTGTCATTCTAGCACTGTGTCCCCAGCATTCTTCCTGGAGACAGGGTCTTGCTTTGTATCCCAGCCTGGCATTGAATTTAGAATGAGTAGCTGGCTTCCCTGGCTCTCATGATGGGTTTTAGTTGAGTTTTCACCTCCCAGCCTGTACCCTGCCTGCCCTCCCTTCTGGTCCTGGCTCACTGTCTTGTCTTCCAGCTGCTCGCGTGACCCTGTCCCTTGGCCACTGGAGTCTCCTGATGTTTTCACGTTTCCTCGTTGGGCTGGGCTGCCTGAGAGAAACAAAGAAATCGGACCTGCATGTTAAGATGGACTTGTGTCCCCCCTTTTTTTCTTCGCCCCCCTGTTTTGTATCAGTCCCAGACCCTCCTGGAGAAGAGAGCCAGCAGAGTGCAGGCAGCACCGCCCCCGACCCGGCAGCCCAGCCGTGGGTGAAGTCTTTTCTAGAATCCCTGGGCTGTTAGCGAAGCAGTGGGTGGGACACTTGGGAGTTGACCTGGGCCCCCTGGGAACTGCACACTGCCATCCCTTGTGCCCCTGGACCTCACAGGATGAACTTGGGTTGCAGACCCCTGCAGGCAACTCCTGCCTCCCACCTTCCAGTGACCTAGGTCATGTCTGACCACGCTCTGTGAATTCCTCCAACCCTCAGCCAGGCCTGACCTGTCCAGCCTGGCTCTGCCGTCAGCCTGGGCCAGAAGAATATAGGGACATGTAGGCTGCGTCCCTTTTGCCATCCTTCAGCCCTTGGGGACAGGAGGAGAGTCATCAGAGGAGGCTCCCTGTTTTGGGGGGTGCTCAGCTGTCTCCGCATTGTGAGGCCACCACTGTGCCTGTGCATGAAGCTGGGGGCCAGCTCATAGCACAGCTGGACTTCTCTGGCCATATGCCCAGTTGGGGCCCAGCCGTGGGCTGTAGGTAGCCTGGGAAGGGTGGCGCCTGTGGGAAGGTGGAGGTGCCCAGCAGGCACGGATGCTGCGGGAAATAAACACACATCATGATTTGTCCCCTGGTGTTGACCTCTGAGTGCCACTGAGCCCTCGTCCCCCACCTACATGGGTGGCCGAGCCCGTAGCACAGTGAATGTAATCTGTGGTCTGCCTGGGGTGTCATCCTCTTTGGGTACCTCTTGGCAGAGGCCAGACCTGGACCCCGGGAGCTCAGTAGGGTTCATGTGGATGTCACCGGCACCCACACCTCCTGTGGGCTCTGTTACCAGTTACAAGTTGGTGTGTCTCTCCATACCTGTGTGAGGCCGAGGCCACCCCAGCCAGTGAGCTGGGGACCCTCACAGCTGGAAACGTGAGGTGCACACATTTGGGGCTCAGCTTCCCTGCTGACACCTCCAACACAACCCTTGGGAGACAGTGGAGGGCTTCCTGGGCTCCCACCATAGGCAGGGGCCCCAGTTTCCAGTCCCCACTTCTCTCCCCATCATGTGGGCAGCATGCAGGATCATGTCTGGGGATGTGTGCCACAGTGCGGGAGCCCCGGTATGGAGGTTCTGGAGACCAGGGAAGCCACGGAGCCCCCTGCGGGTCCCAGGATACTCCCAGCAAATGAGCAGCAAGTCTTGGGTGCTGAGGCCACAAAACCACGGAGGCCAAGGGCACTTCCCAAAGTCCTGCTCATCAGCAGGGTTACCAGAGAGCTTGGTGGGACACGCATTCCTGCCTGAGCATGCACTCAGGTATGTGGAACCTTCAGGGACTGGCCCAGTCTGTCCCCACCGAGGGCCCACCTGGCCAGCCTTCCTCGTCCCCCACTGAGGGTCGTTCCAGTATGAGGTGCATCTAGGTCCCCCCACCCCGTGGAGTTCCCCCTTTCACCTGGTGTTCCTCAAGGGGAACGGCCCGCTCAGTCCTTCCAAGTAACCTGGGCCATCTTCTAATCAGGGGACACCTGAAACCATTTTGGTTGGGTCGCCCAGGCTGGCTTTGGGCTTGTGACAATCCTACCTCAGCCTCCTAAGTGCTGGGGTGACAGAGAGGAAGTGCATGTGCGTGATTGCCTCCTGCCACTGCAAACCAACTTCCAGGGACTGGAAAATCAAACCCAGGCCTGTAGGCTCTGGCCCCAGGGGTCCGTGGTCTGCCTCTGGGCTGGGATGACAGGTGTGCTCCGCCATGCCTGGCTCATCTACTGGGCCATTTGGAAGTCCCAAGGCGGGGCTGGAGAGATGGTCAGTGGTGAGAACATGGCTCAGGGTTAAAGATGCTTCCTTGCAAAGCCGGCTGGTCCATGCTCGGTTTCCCAGCACCCATAGAAAGCCAGATGCACAAGGTAGCACGTGTTTGGAGTTTGTTCTGGTGTGCAGGTATCTTTTTCCCTTCTTCCCTCTGTCTTATTTCCTTGCTCACAAAAAAAAAAATTTTCAAGGTAGGGTCTCGCTCTAGCCCAGGCTGATCTGGAACTCACTATGTAGTCTTAGGCTGGCCCTCTACTGGGATTAAACGCATGAGCCACCATGCCTGGTTTAACAATTTAAAAAATCCCAAGAGGGGTGAAAAAGTGGGTAGGTAGAGTCAGTTAGGGTGGCACACACCCGTCATCCTAACACTCAGGAGTTCTGGGCCAGCCTGTACTACATAGCAAGACCCTGTCTCTGAAGGAGTGACCCAGCAGCCTACACATGACCTTGTGACACGTGTGTCATAATCACTGTTTATCCTTCTGTGAGGGCTTCAATTAAACGCAAATTAGGGGGCTGGAGAGATGGTTTAGCGGTTAGGGCGCTTGCCTTCAAAGACTCAACCCTTGGGGCTGGAGAGATGGCTCAGCGGTTAAGGCACTTGCCTCCAGTGCCTAAGGTCCCAGGTTCAATTCCCAAGTACCCACATGTGCCAGACCCACAAGGTGGTGGCCCTGGTGTGCGCTCTCTCTCTCTCTCTCTCTCTCTCTCTCTCTCTCTCTCTCTCTCTCTCTCTCTATTTCTCTGATTGAAAATGAATAAATAAAATATTTAAAAAAAAAAAGACTCAACCCTGGTTTGATTTCCCAGTCCCCACATGAAGCCAGATGCATGAAATAGCATCTGGAATTTGCAGCAGCTGGAGGCTCTGGTGAGACCATTCTCTTTCTCCTAGCAAATAAATGAATAAAAGTTTTAGGGCTGGAGAGATGGCTCAGCGGTTAAGGCACTTGCCTCCAGTGCCTGAGGCTGTGGGTTCAATTCCCCGGTACCCACATAAGCCAGACCCACAAGGTGGTGGCCCTGGTGTGTTCTCTC
>PVHP010017293.1:0-34527 GCA_004024765.1 Zapus hudsonius
GCATTTTCCCTCACCACAGGCCTGCAGTCAATGGAGCCAGCCACTGAACTGAAACATGAAACAAGAGACGAAAATAAATCTGCCTACCTTATGTTGTTTTTCTCAGGAATTTTATAATAGTAATGTAAAGCTGGAACTGACGCAATGATTAGTAGTGTTTATAAACATTGCTTTATAACATTTCTGTTGTCAACACATTATATACATATCTGAAACTTCAAATTAGAATACAGATGTTAATAAAATACTTGAAGAGATAGAACTTTGTCAATGAGTAAAGTTGTGACATAATTAAGCTACTTGTCCTCCATATCATATTGAGACATCTAAGTATATACTATACTGTCTGTTCAATAAAATAAAAGTATTATTATGCATGTGTACACAAACATAACCTCTATAAATTTAATGACATAAAAATTCCATTATTGTTCTAAATAGCTTCACATAAACATATGTGGGAAACGATTACTTTTTAAAAATTTTTGTTTTTAGAAGTAAGGTCTCACTTTAGCCCAAGCTGACCTAGAATTCACTATGTAGTCTAAGGGTGGCCTCGAACTCATGGTGATCCTCCCACCTCTGCCTCCTGTGTACTGGGATTAAAGGCGTGCACCATCACACCCAGCTCTCCAGATTTGGTATCTCAACTCATCCCTATACTAAAACACAGAAGTGGTTAGACAGGGCCAAACAATGCAGACTTCAAAGATAGATTTTGGCTGTGTGCTTGGTCTTCAACTCTAACATTCAAAAGGACTCTGAGCAAGCAGTCTAACATAATAACCTTTTACTAAGAATGCAGTTGAGGAAATGCATGGAGGCAACTCATCAATGGTTAGGGCTCAAAACATTTCATATAGAAAATATATGCATAATCTGAATCATACCTATTAACATATATGATAGTGCTATTATTTTGTTCTATTCATAAAAGGATAGTTTTGAACATTAAAATGTCATCAGTTTCATTAAATGTTGATAGGAAAATCCAGACAAAAATCATAAAATTCAGAGAGAGGGTGAAGGAATATAGATAGGAGAGAGGGGAGGAGGAAGGGAGAGAAGGAAAAAAGAAAGAAATTAACTAACAGAATTCACATAAATCCTATCAAGACTAGATAGATGGCTCAGTGTTAAATAGTGCTTGCTTAAAAGCCTGATGACCTAGGTTGGATTCTCTTGTTCCCTGGTCGATCTAGATGCACAGAAGGTACTTGCATCTGGAGTTCATTTACAGGAACAGGCGGTCCTGGTATACCCATTCTCTCATTCTCTCTCTCTCTCTCTCTCTCTCTCTCTCTCTCTCTCTCTCTCTCTCTTTCTCTCTCTCTCTATCATTTGTTTGAAAATAAATAAAAAAATTAACAAATCAAGTAGAAAAACAGAAAGAAAGAAAAAGGAGTAGATGACAATGAGAGGAAAGAAGGGAAGATTAATAACAGATCAATATGGAATAAACAGAACCATAATCAGAATTATTTGTAATCTTAATTTGTCTTTGAAGGTAATCTTTTAGGTCCTTATGTAATAAGAAATTACAACATAAAATGCTGACATGATAAAGATTGTAAATGAAGAAAGAACTAAGACATATTCTTTAAGTAAAAAAGTTATCATTATAGGGCTTTGGGAGAATGTTTTTAAAACAGTGACAATATCTTTTTATTATGATGCAAAGATAGATAATGCAATGTTCTTTCTTCAAATATAACAATAAGAGATGAAATTCCGGATGGTTTGCTATACTTTGAAGCAGAAAAGTATTGGGGATGGATAATGGTAACTCTCAGAATAAGAGGAAAGCCCTATGGGCTCCATCTCTCCCTACATTTCCCTTCCCCATAAAAGAGATAGCTCCCATTTTGCTGCTCTGAAGATTGCTAAAGCCTCAGGAATAATTGGATAAAATTGTCCTTCAATGTCTGTATTTTTTATGAGGTATTCATTCCATTAAACCTCCATATCCAGAGGAGAGAAATCATATTATATCATTTTCTTCCAAGAAAGTATAGCAGGTATGTTAGCATAAAGCCAGGTTTCAGAAAAGACGGAAGGCATAATATCACTCATAAGCATTTTTCTTCTCTCCCTCATGGTAAAATAGTTCAAAAGATTATCTCAAAGTAGTTCATTTTAAAGAGACAAATTGTCACATCATGTATTACAACTTTACTTGGTCAAGGTGATACCAGAAACGAATAACTTTTTAAGAAATTTAAACAAAGATTTTTTTATGAGCCTGCATATAGGAAAATAAGTTAATTGATATTAGTATACAAGCTAAATTGATTTAAATTTAAAGTATGTGTTTTATTCTGCACACACATATCTCCACAATGATACTTATGAAGAGAATGCAATAACAGAGAAGTGAACACACTTTGACATATACCAGTAGTCAACTCCACAAATTTATCAGTATTTTCCTTCTGTGCCTATAACATCCACTTGAAAACTTAATTATGAATATCACTTTAGGTACAATATCCTTTAAAGATATAACTATAAAACATAAAGCTTTTAAGTATTCCATTATAATTATTACTAAGTATTGGCTACATCTCAAACTACTTGGAAGCCAGAGAGTCAAAAGTACTTGCATTTCAGGATAGACTGACAATAAATATCTAATCTGATGAAGTTTAAGAGGCTGGTGGTGGTTTCTGAAACCAGTCATATTGTTATGGGAGAAAATCAGGCTGGTGTAGGCCATGGGGGCAGTTGGCTGGTGTAATGGTGTAGCAAGATTCCTTAATTTTAGGAGCAAGCAGTAGCAGGAAGAAAGGCATGGTCTCAGGCACCAGTCCAGCCTATTGGATTTAAAGAGCATGGTCATTTCATTGTTGCAATGAACAGGCAGGATTTCAAGACTTAGACGCAAAGAAGGAGCCATCCAGTCTGTTATCTGGCTGGCTTTACTTCTTAGTATGAGGGTGTGAAAGTACATGGCTTTGCATTGCCTTAATTTGAAGGATTTGGAATTACACTGTCCTCTCAAAGCTTCCTGCAAGTGAAGACAGTTCTCTTCAGCTGCTCCAGCTGCCCCACAGCAAACCAGCTCAGGTCCTGCTGCTTTGGAGCAGCAACATGGAAGATTTTAAAGGTGAAACACCAAGGTGAAATGACTACTCAGGTTTGTCATTTCCTCTTCATATAGTCCTCCATGAGTCTCCCTTAAAGATTACTTTAATTTTTCCTTGTAAATGATAGTTTCTTTGGTTGAAATAAAGAAAATTACCAATCTCAAAGAAGTATAAAGGTAGCAGTAGCAGCCTCTGAGTTTCATAGATATCCTTGAGTCTATTGGCAAGAAATTGAGAAGAGAGCCCAAAGCACTAGATATTAATAAGCAAGAGCTCATGCCTGGGTCTGAGGCAAGCAGACACTGATTCTGTGGCGAGGGTCTAAACTCGGCCAGAAGATGCTAGGTGGGAAAGCCAGCTCAGTATGACTGCAGGGACTGGCAGGTCCTGTAGCATCTCATGGCTCCTCTAATCTTACCCTGCTATGGATTCTCCACCTGCTATGCATTCTGATGGCCATTAAAAAGTAAAATTCAGAGATAGCTTAAAACAAGTATTTTTGAAAATAAGAACATTTAAAATGGTTTCTTTCCTGGAAAAATGTTTGACATCTGTAGCATAATATTTATTATCTACTGCTAATATCGGCTAAGATTTATTTTAAATGGATCTTGATTTCTCCAATGGTCTTAAAGACCTACCTGGTCTTGAAGAAATGTTTAAATAACAAAGCTGTGTAATTCTTGTTTTTGTGTGTGCACATTCTGAAAGGATACTTATTAAGCACATGGGATACAAACAAGGAAAATAGATTCTGTCCTATTTTGCTGAAGGCCTGAGGCTAAAGGAGAAGCATGAAATGTAAATACTGTAGCAGTGAGAAAAGCTGCCCAAGTATCTTTATTTCAAAGCAAGAGACCACCCCATCACCTTTCTAAGTTTACCAGTGTTCTACAAACTATATCTACCCAGCAAGGCTCCACCATTATGCTCTGAAAAAAAATGGTGTATATTATGCATTCATTGTCATATACAAAGAACATGGACTTGGGGAGCCTAAAATAACTGAGTTTGAGGTGCCTCATTAGCGCAGTATGTAGCACGTCAGTCTCATAAAATAACTGAGTTTGAACACTGCTCTTCCTATCCAAAAGCTCAGTTAACTTAGTGACATTAATTCTTTTGTGTTCTGATCCAATAATAGGAATGTTCGTAAATCCTGGTTCACATATTTCTCAGCCAAAATATATGAAGTACAATCAATCAGTCAATCAATAAATACCACCCCGTCTTGTCTATAAATGTTCATTCTCAATTTGCCTAGATATCGCCAAGATGGTCTGAGGATATGTGTTTTCCTATAACTCTTATGCTGAAATTCTAAACAGGGAGCATTAGTAGGCAGTGACTGTGAGACCTGATTAGGTCATGATGACTCCTGAAGGCATATGTGCCCTTATAGAAGAGGCTCCAAGAAGCCTCTCACTGTTCCACCAAATGAATATGCAGTAGTAAGACATCACCTATGAACTGGAAAGTGCTCATGATCAGACTTCTACCCTGATGGTACCTAGATCCTGGAATTCCCAGCCTCCAGAATGGTGAGCCTGTTTATAAGACAGCTGGTCTAGAGAGTTTTGTTATAGCAGCTGAATCAGATGTCAACACATCAGTGGGAAATCTAGAGATACATGTAGCTTTCTTCAGATTCATGATTCAAGTTCTTTTCCTATCATGATTGGTACATGTATATGGCATGATTTTTTCTTTTCCCTTATTTTGTTGGACTACCCCAGCTATCAAATAAAATGACTTATTTTAATAAAGTAGAGACAATAGCAAACATCTGAAGAATGAGTAGAGGACTGAGACAAGTAGAATGCACACAGCCATACAAATGGTTAAATAAAACCAAGAAGTGGAGATGACAGAGCAGAATGCAGTGATGGAAGGAGGTCCACAGTGCAGACTAGGGGTAACCCCAGGAAGACCTCTAAGGAGGGGATGCCCCAAAATGATAAACCAAGGAAAAGAAAACAGCAGACTAGAGAAGCAGGATTAGAGAAATGTGTGGTGTGCTTTATTAAGCTGTGAACTGGAGTAAGCAGTCATGGAGAATTAACTAACATCCTGCAAAGAGTAACTGCTGCCTTATACACACACACACTGTCTTTATGAATATCTCTTACCAAACTCCAAAAGACAAGTGATTCATTTCTTTCCTCCAGGAATACTTTATAGTTCTGGGAAGTCCTACAAAAATCTAGGTTTATAAATGCAACACCTGGTAAGAATATGCAGGTAGCAGCCATGAGAAAAACGGAAGGAAAACATAAAACAAGACAATGCCATGGAAGCATTACCTTGGCTTTCAAGGTTGGATATATTCCTTCTTATTAAGTCTCACCAATCCACAATCACCTTCATCTGCAAGGCTCCGGCCACAGGCCATCTACATTTAGCTCTTTCATTGTTGGTAATGGTCATTCCCTCTCTCCTAACACCTGCTGCCAAAGCCTGGTTAACCACCCCTCCTCCTGTTCAGAGCTCCAGGGTTACTTTCTCATTAAGACTTCTCTAACATCCCCCACCTGCTCCTCTCTATGCTGCTCTGAATACATATTTTGTCATATATTTGCATAAGAATGTATTGTTTTCTTCAAAACCATTATCCAGTTTGTATTAATATTCCTGGGATTTGGTTAATGGCTTTCTCCTCACTTCAACACAAAGCGCAATTTATCACAGGTGTATCTGACTTTAGTTGTCATTTCAAACCCAGAACCTGTAGAGTGTTTGGAACAGAAATTTCAATAATTAGTTGAACAAAAAAAAAGCAATCAATGAGAGCATATGCCTTATTCTAATCAATGCTTAAAAGATTAGGAATAAATGCAGAGAGAAAAATTAATCAGAATAAACTAGACCCAGTGCATTGAAGTCCTTAATGGGTGCAACTGGAAGCATATATAGTCAACAGCAAAAGATACTAAAACCTCTTTTTAGTTTGAAATAATAAAAGTAAATGTTTACCATTACAGGTAAAAGAAGTTTTATTTTTTATCTCACTTTAGAGTTGAGCTTACTGTCATCATGGCAGGGAAGGCATGGTGGCCAGAACTTGAGTCATTTGGTCACATATGGTGTACAGTGAGGAAGCAGAGCGATGAACAATGGTGCTCAGCCAGCTCTCTCCTTTTCATATAGGCCAGGACCTTCTTCTTGCTGGCAGAAAGTGCACGACCAAAAAGCAGGTGACAGGAAACAAGGGTTTATTTTGGCTTACAGACACATGGAGAAGCTCCATGATGGTAGGAGAAAGGACAGCATGAGCAGAGGCTGGACATCACCTCCTGGGCAAAACCAGGTGGACAACAGCAGCAGGAGAGTGAGCCCAGAAGATTTTTTTTTAAATCTATGAAGAAAGCCACAACAATTGGATGCCAAGGTCCTAGTTTTCCGAGATAAGGTCTCAAGCTCTAGCCTAGGCTGACCTGGAATTCACTATATAGTCTCAAGCTCAACTCCAGCTCATAACAATCCTCCCACCTCTTCCTCCCGGGCGCTGGCAGTAGCACCACACCTGGCCAATACCTAGGTCTTCTTGTCAGTATATTTCACTGTGCTAAATAAAGGAGGAGAACCATGTCGGGTCAGGAGCTATTCTCAGTAAATGAGTGCCACCCTGTATCACAAGAGCTAATAGTTAAGTGTAGCAGTGACAAATACGGCTGTCCAAAATACTTCACGCTTTCAGATTCACATTTCTTTATGAATAATGCAAACAACTCAAAGAAAATGATTCAATATTTCTAAACAAGTATTACATTTAACTTAAATACTATGTGTAATGTTAGCATATTTATAATGCTTCATAAAGATTTCATGACCTAAATGAATAGATACATAACAGACCAGTCACAGCTAATTACACATATTTTGAATATTTTAATGCATTTACCTGCGATTGTTCATTTCTGACATCGACTTTATCCCAGGTAACTATAAAGGAGGCAAATTTTATCAACAAATAACATTTAAAAAAAGGATTTTAAAAATTATTTTTCAAATCTTAAATTATAAGCTTTGAGGTGTTTGATTAATTTTTGTTTACTTATCTTTTTAAAAATCCTGTCATAGAATCCAATGCCATGCTTCCATAGAGAATCAGGATATACAGTACATCAAAAGAATGAAAGATGACATTCTGCTTAAGCAGAAGCTACCATTTGCTCTATGACAGGTTTTTTTTTTCATTCACTAAAATATTCTTCTCTCAAATAAAACATGACTAACTGAGGCAAAATCCATTAGTACCTCCTGTAAAAAATAGTCCTTTTATGATAGGGTCTCATGTATCCCAGACTGCTCTCAAACTCAGTATGTAGCCAAGGATGACCTTGAACTCCTGAGACATGTGCCTCTTATCACCCAAGAGCTGAGATTATATGCCCGTTTCACCAAGGCAGTCCAAATGCTATTTAGAGTTTAGGAAACAGGCTACCTGAAATTTACCTTTTAATATTTCACAAACATTCAGTTAACCAATCAAATATGTTTGATATGTTTATAACTTAGAATGAATAAAAATAAAGAAACTGGCTTTTTTCTAATTTAATAAAAAAGAATATACTTGGCATAAGCCGGGCGTGGTGGCGCACGCCTTTAATCCAAGCACTCAGGAGGCAGAGGTAGGAGGACTGCTGTGAGTTCAAGGCCACCCTAAGACTACATAGTGAATTCCAGGCCAGCCTGGACTAGAGCGAGACCCTAACTTGAAAAAAAAATAGAATATACTTGGCATATATTGTTTTTCAAAGGAAGCCCATGGAGCCTGCGGCAAAGGCAGATTGCATCTTTTTATCATTTATTTTTGAAAAAGGGTCGATATGTAGACGAAACATTATCCTAATGATATATCATCTCAGTCCTTAAGACTTCAAAATTTGTGTAATTTCAAAGCATGAAATTTACTAGTCTGCTCACATACTGAACTATTTTGGAACTATAATATTCTGTTTTTTTTTTTTACTTATACAAGTGTACTTTTAGCTGTTGCTTTGGTTAGTCTTTATTTAAATAAACAAACATAAAAGTAAACAACGTGGGCAGAGAATTTTCAAATGGAGACAAACACAGTTGTGTATTTGACTAAATAATATCCTCCTTTGCTACAAAGGTATTTTTAATGAAAATATATATTCTTTTAATATTATAGTATTATATTAGCCTTATGAATGTTAGGGTTTCAACTTCTATTTAATGTGAGCTTCTTCCTAACAAACTCCATGCCATTTATAGAGGAGATTTTTATAACATATACCGTTTTGGCTGCTGCAATAATGTTCTTAATGAGTAGCATGTGATATTTACATTTTATAGTCTGGAATTTGTGAAGGAAAATTTGGGGCAGAGAAAGCAATTTGTATATCATTGCTTAGCACATTATGTTTAATTGTGTACAGGAAAAACAGGAAATTAGCATGACAACCAGCTACTGCCTGCAATTAAATACATTCAGATTTGTGTTTTATTTTCTCTTGCATGAACCATGGCAGGTAGTCAGAGATCACAGCTAGTTTTATGAGCATATCTAATTTTGATTAAGGAGTAGTCTCTCTATAGATGAATTATTCTTATAGATACTTCATGAATGAATTCAAGATTCAGTTACTAGGGTCACGTGAATCAACTGTGACTCTAGTACTAGGGATATAAACCTAGATGAGATCTGGCCTCTGTCTTCCAAGTTGCTCAAAAGTTTTGAGAAACATTGAAATGGAGATAATTATTGGGTCTGGGGATAGTCAAGGTGTCAAGCAAACACTGGCTTGGGAAAAGTTTCACAATGAAGAGCATCCTTAAAAAAAAAAAAAACCATAAATGAGACAGGCAAATGTTTACATCTTTCTGCTGTTACAGCAAAGGGGTATTCTCCAGGACTGGAACCTTCTTCTGCTGTGGTCCAGGAAAGCTCAACAAACTGCCATATGGGGGACAGTGACACTGATGAGAATCAATCCCATCAACATGCAACAATATTACTGCTGTGAAGCCCCAAGGTAAGAATCTCAGCCAGAAACATGTAAGAAGAATGGAGAGAAGAGGAAATCAGGTTATGATGAGCTTGTCAAATGAGACTTAAGGCAGAAAAGGAGGAGTGTATTGGAAGCTTTAAAATTGTGTTCCTACTTTCCATGTGTTTAGTGAGTCAGAATATATCCAAAGAGAAAGACATACTTTCTAAAAATATCAATCTGGATAACCAAAGAGTAGACCATTACGGAATAA
This sequence comes from Zapus hudsonius, assembly GCA_004024765.1. Taxonomy (NCBI): domain Eukaryota; kingdom Metazoa; phylum Chordata; class Mammalia; order Rodentia; family Dipodidae; genus Zapus; species Zapus hudsonius. The sequence goes on from PVHP010017293.1 coordinate 9,318, forward strand.
AGAATCTGTTTTAATGAATCTGTTTTAGATTCTTCATTCCGTAATGGTCTACTCTTTGGTTATCCAGACTGATATTATTAGAAAGTATGTCTTTCTCTTTGGATATACAGATTTCTATCTGAACTTGAAAGCTATTTCTTTGTTCTTTCATAGGTATTATGTCTTTATAAAAATGTGTTTCAGATGGCTTAGTAGTTAAGATGTTTGCCTGTAAAGCAGAAGGACCCAAGTTTGATTCCCCAGTACCCTCATACATAGCCAGATACACAAGGTGGCACATGTGTCTTGAGTTCTTTTGCAGTGGCTGGAGGCTCTGTGTGCCCATTTTCTCTCTCTCTCTCTCTCTCTCTCTCTCTGCCTCTTCTCTCTCAAATAAATAAATAAATAAATAAATAATAAAATAAATAAAATAAAGAGATTTCTTGTGTTTAAATATTCCCTTTATAAATATCTTTCATTAACTCTTTGAAAAATATCTTTAATAATGGACAGTACTATACATACTATTAATTATATATTAAAGTAAAATAAAGTAAATTTAATATGAATTCATCTAATAAAAGAAAATGATTACATTTTCTTGTGAAATTCTTGCTCATCTATTCCATATGGACAAATATTTCTAGATTAGATTAATTATCCTTCCTTATAATGTCTTAATTTATGTAAGCAAAGCTGTAAAACAGTGAGATGCTAGAACAAGGTATAAAAATATAACATTTAAAGATGCATATAAAATCTTTAAGAAAGGAAAACTATTAAGTATATGGATACTTTTTGTATAGCCCACCATAAGCTACATGATTGTGGGGGGGGGGGCACCAAATCAAAACAATACATGCAATTGCCACATAAATGAATTATCTTCTTTGTGAACAGAAAGAGAAGCCCCATGGAGTCAAAGCTACAGAGCTAAATGCACCTCAGCTTGGCATAAACAAGCCTTTTCTTTCTAAAGATTCCACCACCTGAAGGAATCCAGCAAAGGTTACTGGCTAGGTTGGGGACCTTTTTGGTAAAACACTGAGCCATGAAGTATTTACAGATATGCCCAAGAAAACACTGGCCATGAAATTTTAATATGATCATCAGTATGTCTACTGATAGGGGAAACAAGCCCATCTGTTAGAAAGTCTCATCATAAAAGTGACTAATCATACAGACTATAAACTTGCTTTAGACTTTCCAGAAATAATGTTTTTTTTTCAACTTTAATGAGGTTGCAACAGCAGATTATCAGAAGCCTCACTCCAAACTTGATGATGAACTAATTCCAGCCTCACTATGAGTAGGGTATGTGCTTAACAAGGAGCTCAGAAAAAAAATCAGTTTGTTCAGAGTTGAAATTGGAATAAAAATATCTGTTCTTATTTCAATAAAGATCTGATGAGTAAAACTATATCCAAAAATTGTTCAGTGGACTTCATCTAAAACCAGGATTTGCAGAGAAATAACTTGAAAATGAGGTGATTCAAAACACTTTCCAACTGGATCCAGTCACTTTGAGTTTTAGTTCTCACAGGGAACCTATGGGGAAAGTTGTTTCTGTTTACCTTGGTTGTTCACCATTCACAAAACTTGGGGCGCTCTTTTGGAACACTAGCTTTACATTTTAGATCCTTAAAGTTATATTCATAGTAAATACAATTCATTTTACTGATTTTAATAGAAATATGCCCCATTTGAAATGAAAGAAATATAGGACATAAAAATAAGACTTTATTTAGACAATTTTGGCAGAACTATATGAAATTTGTGACGTTTTTAAGATGCAAATATTAAAAAATTGAAGATTCATATGAAAAGTTGACAAATTCAACATAATCCAAATGTTACCATCTGCCAGGAGAGCTATAGTGTGGCAAAAAGAAAACAGACATTAGAACACAGTGAGAATGGCACAGACTTGCTCTAGGTACAGTTTGCGATTTAATGAGCCAAAAGACTTCAAATCTTTGCCAACCAAATCCATCTTGCGCTTTATATAATTAAGAAATCTGAGCCAGGAATGCAATATTGATACTTCTCTAAGAATTGACTAATTTCGTTTTTACTTCTTTTGCCACATTTAATATCTCAGGTTTCTGTAGTGGATTAAATCAATGAAATGGTGGTTTTTTTCATAAAATAAATTAAAAATAAACTTGTCTTCTCAAATGATTAAATAATGCTATGCCAATAACTTTGAAGCAATGCTTCCTATGCTTACTGTCTCTAAAAGACACACATAGAAGGATGGATGCTTACTTTTCTCACTGCTGACAAAATACCTGACCAAAGCAATTTGAAAAAGGAAAGGATTGATTCTGGATTACAGTGTGATGAGATATAATCCCCCACCCTGGTGGAATATATGTCATCAGGAGTCTGAGGTGGCTACACACTTTGCATCCACTGTCAGGAAGCAGAGAGAGCTAAATGCTGATGCTCAGCTTGTTTTCTTCTGTTTATTTCTTCTGAGACCTCAGCCCATTGAATGGTGCTGCCCGCTGCCCACAGTTAGGGTGGGTCCTCCCACATCCTTTAGCCCAATCTAGAAACACGCTCAGAGGTTTATTTCCTAGGCAAGTCTAGATCCTGGCAAGGTGACAAACCAGATTGTGCATTACAATGTGTAAGAACATAAACAATCCCTCGGAGTTTGCATAAACTTAATCTTTCTTTAATACAAAACTCAAGGAACATATTGTTGTATGTTTCTGGCAATAGGGATCCTATATTTAATTTGTGTGTGTGAATGGTGTATATGTGTTTTCAAATTTCACAGAAAAAAAGAAACTATGAACATCTCATTTTGGGAAAATTAACTGATAGTGTAGCAATACTTAGAAAATGTAGTGTGAGACATCCCTTCTAGCAGGAAGGCTTACGAAATTAACTTGACGTTTTTAATATAAAATGATCAGTTTGCCATCAAACTTAAAAATGATTGAAAAATTTTTACAAGAAAATATAATGAGAAAAATTACTGTCATGAATATCGTAATTATCTTAGCAAAATAATAATACAGTGTGTTTTGATATGTTTCTTCAAGTATATGAGTTTCTGCAGATGTATAAACACAAAAATTATATCAGGTATTATCGTAGTCAGTCACACGCTGCTGGGATGAATCTCCAAATCAGGCACAATTTTGGGAAAAAAAAAGTATTTATTTAACTAACAGATACAGGGGAAGTTAAGGAAAGAGCTGGCCTAGCTTTCACAGATCCAAGCAGAGACTGAGGCCCAGCACCTCTAGAAGCAAGCAAGCACACTGTAACACACAAAACAGGATTGTCAGACTTGGGTTCCTGCTGCTGTTTTGCATATGTATCCCTAGTATTTTGCATCCAATTTAGAAAGGGCCATTCCCCAGGAGGCTAGGCCAAAGTGACACTTCCTCCAGCCGAGACAATTTACAATTATAATAAACACAATTATAATAAATTCTATTGGGGGACATCTATTCAAAACTACCACAGGTATGGATCAGAATTATGATGAAAATGAATAGAAAAAAAAAGTTCAATTTTTGAAATGAAAATTACGCATTTGAATATAAGAGATAAGAATAGAACATATACATATATTTAATATGTATATCATATATATAAATGTCAATCTTCATATTATTACAATCATTGTAAAATACATGTCAATATCAACCTTATTACAATCACTGAAATTATGAGAAATATTAAGTGAGGAACACTTTCTAATGTGTGTATAAACATATATAATATAGAGTAAAAGAAAAACTGAATATAAAAATGAAATACGAATAATGTTTGAGTATTATACTTTTATAAAAAGGACTAAAAAGAAGAGAGTGTTCTTTGATCATTCTGGGTATAGAAATATTATGAATTTGAATGAATCTTAAAATATTTGTCAGAATTTTGGTTAGAGAGCAGCCAGGGAATGCACATGCAATTGAATATAGAGGCTTAAGAAACATGGACTGCTGGACTTGAAAATGCTGGGATCTCTAGTTTACCAGAACTATCTTAATAAACAGATTACAGCAACAATGTTCTGTATCCTGTTCATCAGGACACCTTGCAAGGAGTTTGCTATGCTAGGAATATGGATTGTCTCTACACACTAATATTGTGGGTTTGTGTGTTGACAGTATGGTCCTCAATGTAGTACATGGAGATAGAACCTAGTGGGAAGTACTTATGCCACTGTGAGTACCTCAGGAAATAGTTCAGTTCTCTTGGTTAATTTTCATGAACGTTTGTTATAAAGAAATGATTTTGTTCTTTCCTCAGTCCTTTTCTGGCTCCCTCCCTCAACATGTGACTTCTCTGTCTCACAAGTGCCCCTGTCACAATTCCATCCACTACAAAATGATACAATCTTCAGAGAAGGGCTCACTGAAACTTGCCACATGATGTTTGCATGCTGAGCCTCTAAAGCTAATCTAAATATATGTCTCCTTTATATATTACCCAGCCTTAGGTATTCTACTACAATAGCAGAAGAGGTCTAATATAAAATTCTACAAGGAGAGTGGAAAGGGACGTTTATAAATAAGATACTAGAATATTTTTACACACTCTTCAATTTCCTGTCTGTCTCAAAGAATCCCGATAATATAAGGGTGTATTCAACTCAGAACCATCCTTTCTTCTGATCCAGGTACCCGGTGGGAGTTCCCAGCTGCATTTCAACCACAGGTCCAGAAAGGATAACAGTGAGTGCCCTGAACAAAATGAATTTAAAAAGCTGCCAACATGGAAGACATGGCTACAATGTTTCTGCCAAAAAAATTACCGGGAGCTCTGCTGAAGAATGCGAGAGATCTGTTGACAACTGAATTTGACCAGAGGAGATATAAATCTTCATGACATCAACTGAGAAACAAAACCAATGTTGATAGTGAGTAGTTGACAACCAAAGAATGTTTTCCCATCATCACTGTCATGGGGGCATTACTCATGCTGAAATCCACCTCTCTTTGATGGAAACTAAATCTCAAACCTTTTAAAAATGCTTATCAAATAAATATCATATGACAATACAAATATCCAAGCCAAAAAGTCTCAGGCAGGACTCAGGAAACAAAAGCATATTTTTCTTAATGATGTTGTCAGGGGCACTCAATCATTCTTTAAGATAAGATCTCCTTATCAAAATTCCCTGGATTTAAAAATAGAATGCCAAGAAATGAGGTTTAAGGAAAATCGAAAAATGATCACCTGAATGTGCTCAGTCTTAAATAGAATATCTCAACCACTCCCATCCAGTGCTCAGGGAACCCTGTGATATGAGGCAGAAAGAACAAAAGAGCAGAACGATGGAGTAGAGGGGTGTGGGATGGTGTCTTCTGGATAACATGGGCATGACATTGATCAACTCAAAGCAGCTAAGATTTCCTGCAAAAGACAGAGCCGGCCCATATTTTATCATAGGTGGGGGAAAGGCTCAAGAGACCCCAAGCCTCCCAGAGTAGCTAAAAAGAGCCAATAGTTGCAAAGCAGTAGCGTCAATTGTTCAGTGGTATAGTAATTGGTAAGTTTCCCATCCTCCAGTAAATATCATCTACCCATACTTAGGCAAACAATCTTAATTTAAATTACTCATGTGGGGGGAAGGACAAAAAGTAAGTTGGAGATTACCTGGGAATAAATGTTTTAGCAGGAGATAGATAAGAGATGCTAACTGGAGGGGAATAACATTCATAGGTAGATATCCATAGTGAGATAGAATGTAATTTCTGGTGTTTTTCAAACACTGACATTTAACATAAAACCATGTTACTCTTAAGGAGAATCAGTGATATCTAACTATTAAGGCAATATGATCCCAGAAACATTTATTAAAAATATGTGTACAGGGCTCGGGAGACTGCTCAGTGGTTAAGGCACTTGCCTTTAATAACTAAGGCCCGAGTTTTACTCCCCAGTACCCACATAATGCCAGATGCACAGTGTTGTATGAATCTGGAGTTTGTTTGCAGTGGCTTGAGGCCATGGTGCACCCATTCTCTCTTATTTCTCTCTACTTGCAAATATATAAATATAATGTTTATTAAATATTTATACAATAGTTTTAAATATATTTTATTGTTTGAAATTACACTTTATTTTCAAGATATGTAGAATCTGATATTACAATCATATATTTTAGTGATAATGAGGGAACATGATTACTGAGTCTATTTTAATTATCTATACCAAATTCTTATAGACAACAATGATTACTTTTGTCTATAAGGTTATAAAACAAAAATTCCTGAATTTAGTTTCTGTCAGATTACTAGTACTCAAGTGATCTAAAGTAAATATATCATAAATATACCTGAATGATGAAGAGAAAATTCATTTACTAAATAGCTTAATAAAATGGTAAAAACACTTTTCTAATTAGTTATGTCCACTAAGAACCAGTATTAAATTTTAAAGAGGTCCAGTTCCAGATGGGCGTGAATGTGGATTTCAGTTTCCTGTTGTAAGCCCTAAAGAAAATAAATATATAGGAGTGTTTTGACAACAATGTCTATCAATTTAATTATTTTCTATTAAAGTGTCCCCAAGTCATACTGTCATTAATAGGCAAAAAACTAGTTTTTAATTATTTAGCATGTAGGGACTTGAATCAATTCATTAACTTTGGTGAAAGCAAAGTAAGAGAAGACATCTAATGTGCCATGGAATTTATTGAATCATGAGCTAATCACTTCCTCAAAATAAAATATTTTCCTTTGGATGGTACCCTCTCTGGTTCCCCCTTCACCCCCTGAGGATCAGACACAACAGAAGAAAGTTGTGTGAGAGTTTTTTTTTTTTTTCTTTATTTGGTAAAGCAGATGGATGAGAAAACAAGGTATTGGAAATTAAGAAAAGATGACACTTAGCAGTGCCTTTCCTAGATAGAGGAGCTTTAGGGGAGAGTACAACTAACTCTGCTCTTGGATTGAACAATACTGTGGGAATCTGCTGGTTTATCCAGAAGGTCTCACATACCCTTTTGCCAAACTCAGCCATGATGGCAAGTGTCCAGAAGTCATCAAAGAACCTTATTCTGAGTACATGTAAGAAAAAGACCTAGATTCTTGTGGAAAGTTCTAGTAAAATATGATCATGGGGCAGGAGAGAAAAAAGGTGGAGAACAACTGGGATCTATGTATTTTTTATGTCCTCAGTAGTAGGTAAAGCACTATGATTAGATTGTATAGCACACGCTGAGCCTTATTACTGTGGTTGGTGCTATCAGGGAACCAGGAACTAGAATATGCAGACCTTTTCTTCAAGGAATTTCTAACTCATTTGGACCATCTGCTAAAGAAATGAAATTCAGGCTCAAAGAGGAGACATGGACTATATTAATAAATCAGCAGCTCAGTGGGAGAGCAATGAGAATAGCCATGGGCTATAACCCTCTCAGTGATTGTATGATGTCAGAAGTTCTGGGCAATGGTGCAGGAGAGGCATGTTTCTTTAAGGAAACTGCCCCAGAGACAAGTTATAGGTGGACATGTGCAGCAGCAAATGATGGCATTTGCTAACGAGAAACAAGAAGACACAAATACAAAGAGCATCCATGCAGAGATTTATTTTGCCCCTGCTCTCTTTCTGACTCCAGTCCTTAACGGATCTAGCAAGTGGATGAACAGAAAAAGAAGAACAGGCTGTGGATGCTGCGCTTGGCACAGTGATTGCATAGCATTCATGAAGCCTGCAGTGATTCCCAGCACCTCATAAACTGGGTGAGTGTTGCATGCCTGCAATCCCAGCACTCAAGTAATAGTAGCCTAAGAATTAAAAGTTCAAAGTCATCCTCAGCCACATAGCAAGTTTGAGGCCAGTGTGGAATAGATGAGACATTGCCTAAAAATCAGTTAATCAATCAATCAAACAAACAAACCAACAAAAAAAAAAAAGAATGAAAACCCAGACAGTAACCCCCCCTCCCCGGAAAATTCTAAGCGGGCAGGAAGGAAAGGAGTGTAAAAGTTTTGACTTAAAGTTGTATGAAAATTGTAATAAGACATATCATTTGATGCCAAAAAGTGACCATAAAAGGTAAAGTACTTGTCATATCAGGTAGGATGTCCAGGATGGATAATACTAATTTTGGAAGATAAAAGTTATTTGCTTATTATGCTTTGCCAGATTTAATAAATGATTCAATAACTGGTTATATAATTCAAATGAGACAGCAGCAAGAGATTATTTTAAAAATTAAAAATACAAGGGATGTTTCAAATGCATCATATAAATCTTATTATCACAAGTACACACATGTCTCTCAAATGCACTCACTGCTGTTTCTCACTGTAGTTTAGGAGTGCTCTTTAGTATCTGAAATCTTAATCCATTGAAATTTTTTATTTTCTCATGTCTCCAATTATAATTTGCTTCTTTAACTTGTAAATGAATTTTCAATGAATTTAGTTTCTGAATTAGGACAGTGTCAGTTTAGGTGTCATTTTTCTCTGCTTCATCAGTAGATGTCTTAGAAAAATGTTATCTAGTGCATGTAATGAGAAGATGCATTCTGTTGTGATTTTAAAGATGGAAATGAGAAGATATAAAAACATGTATGCAGTGTGAGCGCTTTCCTTAGATTAAAAAAAAACAGTTTTATTTATCTGCAAGCAGAGAGAGAGAGAAAAAAAAGAGAAGGGTGTGCCAGGGCCCCAGCAGCAACAAAGGAACTCCAGTTGCATACACTAATGTGCATCTAGCTTTATGTGGGTACTGGGGAATCAAATGCCAGTCATCAGGCTTTGCAGGTGTCCTAGTCAGCCACACACAGCTGGGATGAATCTGTAAACCAGGCACAGTTTATGGGAGGAAAGGATTTATTGAAGTTATAATAGATACAGGGGAAGTTCCATAACAGTGAAAGAGGCTTTCCCCCCTTTCACAGGTTCAAGCAGAGAGAGAAACCTACCACCAACACCACACACACAACAGCAAACAGGCAGGAGGGACAAGGAGAGAATTTCTTCCCCTTTATATAGCCTTAGAGTGGAGTCTTGCAACCCTTTCCAAGACTTAATGGCTTCCTGAGTACTGGAATTTCCTTTCTGTACTGTCCACACAGGAAGGGATGTTAACTTCCAACTTCCCTGAGCTTCTTTACATACTGCCCCCTGCTGAGAGGGCTGCCTTCCTGTGAACAACATTGGATACCCACCCAAGATAATTAAAAGATCAATTTGACAACAAAAGCTAACCATCACAGCAGGCAAGTGGCTTAACCACTGAGCCATTTCTCCAGGGCCACATGTTTTTTAAAGGCACACTTTCTGGATAAATCTTAAAAGTGTAGTATTGCCAGGTGTGGTGGTACACACCTTTAATCCCAGCATTTGGTAGGCAGAGGTAGGAGAAATGCTGAGTTGAAGGCCAGTCTGGGACTACACAGTGAATTCCAGGTCATTGTAGGCTAGAACTATACTCTACCTTGAAAAACCAAAAAAAAAAAAAAAAAAAAAAAAAAAAAAAAAAAAAAAAAAAAAAAAAAAAAAAAAAAAAAAAATTAAATTAAAAAGTGTAGTATTATATGATCTTTACTACAGAAACTTCCCTAACTAATGAATTATAATTCAAAAATCTGACATTACTGAACTTAACATGAATATAAGAAACAAAGCATCTTTTAATTTATGTGTGGTCCATATTTAATCTCTCTCAAACACTTGATCCAACATGCTATCATTCTGATGGTCTTTACACTTGTAGCTGCAGTATTTTTTCAATCGTTTAACAGATTACAACAATCTCATTTCCAGAAATGGGTACTAGACACTATATAGCTAATCATTTTTTTAAAGTAGAAGGATATTCTGCCCTAGTGTCTACATATATATTTTTCTAATGGTGTCTGTAGTGGTTTGAATTCAGGTGTCCCTCATACACTTATGTATTCTGAATGCTAGGTCATGAGCTGGTGGCAATTTGGGAATTGGAGCCACCTGGAGGCAATGTATTGTTGGGGACAAGCTTATGGGTGATAGAGCCAGCTTCCCCTTATCAGTGTTTGGCACACTCTCCTGTTGCTATTGTCCATTTGATGTTGGCCAGGAGGTGATGTTCAGTCTCTGCTCATACTATAATTTTCCACCACCATCATGGAGCTTCTCCTAGAGTCTGTAAGATAAAATAAATCCTTTCCTCCCATCAACTGCTTTTGGTTGGTTTTTCTGTGTTAGCAACAAGAAGCTGACTTCAACAGTATGACTTACCAGTTTTTCTTGCTATAATTTGCCTCTTGATCATATTGCATGAAGAGGGACAGAACAGAGACTTGCTGACCTAATGAAACTCTCTATGAGATAAAGAAGAGACAGGGTGTGACATAAATGCCCCCACTGAAATTGATGACTGGTTTTGTTTTAGTTTTAGAAGCAGGGTCTTGAGATGTAGTCCAGGATTGTCTTGAACTTACCATCTTCCTGTCTCAGCATCCCTAGTGCTAGGTTTTCAGGCATGCACCAACATTTCTTTCTAGATGGGTTTGTTACCAAATACATGCAACCAATATTGAATTCATTGTTCTATCTGTTCTCTTTTTACTGTTATAGTACTGAATTGTACATTAAAATTTTTAAGAGGTTATATCTCATTCTGTATATTCTTACCTATTCATATTTAACAGGTTTCTTCCTACTAAGATGTGTAAAGGATAGGTATAAGGTATATAAGCTCCTGGATATTTTTATGCACACACAGGATTCTCACCACTAGAAGAGAACAGGCCTTAGAAGTCCACAAACATCTTAAGATGTGTGACCTCTACATATTCACAGCAAATCTTTTCACACCTGGCTTGATATTCCTCCATTTCCTTTCAGGTCGTTCATTAGGGGAATGATGCTTGGAAATGGTAAAATGTTATGAAACTGCATCAACAACACTCTTAAACCTCATTCACAGGGAATAAAATTTTTTGGCTCACTGACAGACAATGATTTAAAAATCCTTAAGTGTTCAGTCCATAATTGAAAAAAAATAGTTTCTCCCCATTACCTTCTGTACATTCAACCATTAAAATTAATAACAAAATTTTACCAAATTAGTCTGTCCCCCCAACACTCTTTGTAAAGCACACTTATCAACATCACTTTTACTGGACCCCAGGCTCTAAGTCCTAAGTCATACGCCAACCTCACATACTGCTTTCACCTAATAGCAGGAATTCTGAACTACAGGAATGAAATAGGCAATGACTAGAAATCTTGATTAAGTTTATTGGAAGTATGGACTAAATAAGGCACTTTAATTATTATCAGACAGAAGGATGAATTGGTCTCCAGCAAAGCACAAACTGTTGAAGCAATAAAATTTGGAAAACGTGTCTGAGGCATAATTCCTGATGATGAAGGAGGAGATGGATCTCTTTTCTGTGGTGCAAGATGAGCCAGGGATGAGAATAACCACACAGTGGAAAAGCTGCAGTTGGCCAGCATTTATGAGACATGTGATTAAGGTTATCTACCCTTGGGGAATGCCTACCAATTCAAATCCTTTCATTCATTTTAAATGTTAATTCAATGTTCATAGAAAAACACAAAGCTGTTAGTCAAATTCCCTTTTGGAAAGAGTAATTCCAATCTATACTAGGGACTTACTGTCATATTTTCTGTTACTAGAGTATTTCAATTTAGTAAATGGTTCACTTACATTTTACCTATTATTGGAATCTCTTTCTTATGACTATATTATGAACATTCTAGAAAATTTATGACAAGGTACAAATCAATGTATAAAATTTATTAGTTGTGAAAAATCTCATTTTTAAATAAACAATTATCCTCATAATAGGTAATTCATTTAATTGATTAAATATGTAATGATCAACTTAATGCAAGATTTTGCAGAAATTAGGAAAAGTAAATAAAAGACAGATATAAAGACTAAATATTTCATGATTGCATTCTTAAGGAATATCCCAGAAAAATAAAGTTATAATGCTTAAATCTGAGAAGTGATTTTCTGGAAGTGTGAGTAGGGCAAGCGTTGACTGCAAATGACCATGGCAAATCTTCTCAAAATGTATTTTAAAGCTGGATAATGATAGTTGCATAAGTGAAAAATATAGTAACCTTTATCTTTGAGGAATGCATTTCAAAGTCTACATTTTATGCCCAAATGAACTTATTTAAAAAGATTCTATAAAACAAAATATAACATAAACAAAGTTATCTTCCTCAAAGTTTCAGACTAGTACAATGAGTTAAATAGACTGATGTATGTGCTGTAAAGGGACTCCTGGAGAAGGTGCGTGGTGGTACTGCCATGTGCTTCCAATGTTTCTGGAGTGATAAGACCTCAGTTCTCTTGGCTACAGAGGGAATGACGAGACATTGGCTTCCAATTCCTGTTGGGAAGAAGCTTCTGCCAATGACATTATGAACTTCACAAGGAAGATGTTTTACCAATGAAATGAAGGTATACTTTATCAATACTCATTGGTGCAAGTAAAACAGTCCAGAAGGCATGTTGAATTTAGGAAAATGGAAGCCAGTGACTCCAATTTCATAGAGGATCATAAAAATTGGTTAAATTTTAGATCAATTAAATTAATAATGGAAGATATTTAAACTAGTGTTAAATGAGACTGAAGAACTTACTACTAACTTTACAGAAACAAAAATATTATAGATATGAACAACTGTTAGTTAATATTTAGATAACCTAGGAGGATTGAGGAAGTCCAAGAAAGAAACAAAACTCAAGAAGCAAAACAACCTGAAAGAATGGTAACAGGTATTGGTAACAGATTAGTAATAGAGAACTCCTCACAAAGAAAAGCATAGACCCAGATACATTCACTGGTAAATGCTAACCAATATATATTCCTACACAGTTTTCACTGTCTTCCAAAAATAAAGGAGGAGGAACCCAGTCCAAAATCATTTTACAAAGACCTCTAATCTGCTGATAATAGAAGTCAGACTACAGACACCACACAAAGGAATATCACAGAAGGAATATCACAGAAGGTGCCTTTAAGTCTATGGAGGCAAAAATCACCACCAAATTACTAGAAAACCAAGTCTGGTAAAAACTAAAAATAATTGTATGTTGTGATCAATTGGAAATTATTAAGGGATAGAATGTTGGTTTAACAACATTAATAAATTACCAATAAAATGAAGGTATACTTTATCAATACTCATTGGTGCAAGTAAATCAATATAGAAGGGATGCTGAAATTAGGAAAGAAAGAGAAGAAAGAAAGAAAAAAAGAAAGAAAGAAAGAAAGAAAGAAAGGTGGTAGGATCTTGAGGAATGGCACCCAAGGTTGTCCTCTGGCTTGTAAATTGCACATATATACAATTGTACACACATACACACAGACTCAAATATGCTGTAGTATACAAGACTATTGTACATAAGCCAATTGGATTTCTATATACTTACATTGAATGATCCAAAGATTAAACTAAGTAAATAATTCTGTTTACTATAGGAACATTGAAATGATTAAAACACTAGGAAGCATGTACAACAAAGAACTACAAACTTTATACTTTGAAAACTATTAGATGGCTTGTTGTAGTCTCATTGCTGCACAAAGAACCCAACCAAAAAGCAGCTTGTGGAGGAATGGGTTTATTTTGGCTTACAGAACTCAAGGGAAGCTCCATCATGACAGGGAAAATGATAGCATGAGCAGAGGGGTCGATATCACCTCCACCACAGCACTGTAAACAGCAACAGGCAGGTGTGCCAAATATAGGCAAGGGGAAGCTGGCTATAATCCCCCAAAGCCCACCTCCAACAACACAACTCCAACAAGGTTCCAAAATTGCTATCAGCTGGGGATCAAGCATTCAGAACATATATATTTGTTGGGGACACTTGGATCAAACCATCACACTGCTGAAAGCAATTAAAGATCTCGATACATAGATAGCCATTATTCTTATTCAAATGGCAATGTTCTCCAAAGTGGAATCTCCAAATGTAATCCTGTTGCGGCCAGCTTTCTAGCTGCTGCACAGAAAGAACCCAGGCAAAAGCAGCTTGTGGAGGAATGGGCTTATTTAGCTTATGGACTTGAGGGGAGACTCCATCCTGGCAGGGAAAATGATGGCATGAGCAGAGGGGTGGACATCACCTCCGCTACAGCATTGCAAACAATGGCAGGCTGAAAGGTGTGCCAAACACTGGCAAGGGGAAGCTGATTTATAATCCCCATAAGCCCGCCCCCAACAGCACAGCTCCAGCGAGGTTGTAAAACCCAAACTGCCATCAGCTGAGGATTGATTAATCAGACCACATTCATTTGTTTGTGGGGACACCTGGATCAAACCATGACAAATCCCTATCAAAATTATAGCTGAAGAGTTTCCCAAAATCTTCATAGAATTTGATAAATTGGAATTTGATAAACTTGGAAATGCTGGGAAACCAAAAATAAAATTTTACAACACTGGAGGTTTGCATTTATGTTTTTTAATTTTACTTTGAAGTACTAGCCATGAAGACTGTACAGAACTTGTCTGAGAAGACAGAGAACCATCGGACCGTCGGAGTCTATGTTAGCATCTAGCAATGGAGCTGTCTGTCAACTGGCTTTCATTAAGAATGCAAAGAACTTATAATAGCAAAAGGAAACTTCCTCAACAAATGGTATTGGGCCAATTGGATATTCACGTGTAAAGAAGAAAGCTGGAAGAATACACCACAGTATCTTAAAAAAAATCAACTTAAAATGGGTCAAATACCCACATATGAGTTAAAATTATAAAAGTCTTAGGAGATAACATGGGAATATACCCCCATGATTTTCAACTTGACACTGGGTTATTATATACAACAAAATAAGTACCACATTGAAACGTTTGTCTGCATGGATGTCTGAGTTCAAAAGAACAAGAAGTGAAAAGGCCACAGACTGGGAGAACACATCTGTGAACCATATACTTGGTAAAAGTTTATATATATATAAAATATAACATATATTATATATAATATATATTTATATTTTATATATTACACATATATAATAAAATAAAGTTCTGTCATTCCTCAAAAGGCTTAATGCAGAATTAACATTTGTCCAATGATTCTAAGCCCAGGTACATAATCCATATAAAAATGTCGACTTGAATAGATGTCTGTGTTCACTGCAAAATTCACATAACAGCCAAAATTTTCATTAGCAAAGATGAATTGACAACATGGGGTTTGTGTGTGTTCATGTGTGGTATGCATATATAATATATACATATATTAGAATATTATTTACTTATTTAAATAAATGAAGTCTGAATACTTGCAATAAGATATGAATATTATGATCCATGAGAGAAGCCTGACAAGACAGCATATAATATATGATCTTCTTAACAACAAGTATCTAGAATAAGCATATCTATAGGGACGAAAAGTAGACTAGTAGCTGCTTAGAACTAGGGTGAGTGGACCTTTAAAGTCAAAGTGTTTGGAAACATGGTCTCATATCACTCTGACTGGCCTTGAACTTGCTATATAGCTTAGTTCATGTTGAACTTCTGATCCTTCTGACTTCCAGGTGTTAGGCACCATGCCCAGCCAGAGTTTCTTTCTGATGTGATGGTTATGTTCCAAAATTGAAGGTCATGTTGATTGAACAACTTGTTGAATATGCAATTATATTACTGTTGTAGTCAGCCACACACAGCTGGGATGAATCTCTAAACCTGCACAGTTTATAGGAGGAAAGGATTTATTGAAGCTACAGATCCAGAGGAAATTTCATAATAGGGAAAGAGGCTGCTCCCCTTTCACAGATTCAAGCAGAGAGAGAAAAGCATATTACCAACATCTCATACACACACAAGAAAAACAGGCAGGGCCAAGGGAGAGAAACCTCCTTCTCCTTTATATAGCCTTAGAACAGAGGTCCTGCAACCAGATCCCAATGCTTCCTGCATTGCCCACACAGCAAGGGATACTAATTTCCAACTTCCCTGAGCTTCCTTACATCCGGACCCCTACTGAGAGGGCTGCCTTCCTGTAAACAACATCAGAGACCCACCCAAGATAATTAAAAAGATCAAGTTGACAACAAAACTTAACTATCACAATTACTCTCTAATATTTACTATAGCTAAGCCACAAATAAATTAAACCAATTTAAATAATAAACTCAGAATGAGTACCTGAATACTAAGTTACAGGTCTAAATAAAATATGATTTTGTAAGGAGAGACACAATACAAAACTAATGAGAAATTTTTCAGTTCAGTCAATAGAAATGGACTAACTAGTAATATCTGCTTTTCACTGAGGTTCTAGATGCAATGAGAAGCCAGGGAGTACAGACCTGTCTCACTCACCAAGGGGAGAAGTTTGCTACTTCTAAGACATGATCATAATCTGGGTAAATCTCTGCATTTAAAATTTAAGGATCTGGTGGCTGGAGAGATGGCTCAGTTAAGGTGCTTGCTTATAAAACCTAACAACCCACATTCGATTCCTCAGTACCTGTGTAAAGCCAGATGCACAAAGTGGCTCATGAACCTGGAGTTTATGTTTAGTAACTAGAAGTCCTAGAGCAAACATTCTCTCTTTCTCTGTCTCTCTTCTCTCTCTCTCTCTCCTTGCAAATAAAAAATAAAATATAAAGCTTAATACTCTGTTATCCTGCCAGACTGCTGCTCCAAAGAAAATACAGTTTTTGGTCATTGTTCTTCTTTAGTGCCTGACCAGTATTAGCCATGAAGTCTGCAGAGGTTTCCTGAATGAACAGGCTGCATATTGATATCATGACAAAGAAAAAAAAAAGTTTTCTAAAGGCACTATACAAATGAATCCTAGGCAAGTTTCATTTTAGTCTATCAGACTGCAAAGCTCCCCATGTGTAAATCTCTAAAGGATAACATCTTCCAAATTTCATTAAAGATAGTAACAGAGTTTGAAACATCTGAAAGTTAGCTTCATTATCTGGGGTGACTGCATGGTAGAACATGCCCAACCGCTGTACAGAACTGCAGCTTCTACCTATGCATTACCACAGAACTGCAGCATGAGAACGAGGAAGGTTATGAAGTTGCAGCAATCCACCCAGGTTCCTGCATGACCATCTAAATACTATGTGGTACCAACTCCCGCAATTCTTACAGATGACCGACAAGGTTCTGCTGCCCAATGATCAGCTTCATGTCTACATTTTGGATGTCACTGGGTATCACACACAGATTGGATTCTTTCACAGTGTACTTGTAATTACTCAGAAAGGTACACCGTGTTCCCAACACAGCCAAGACAAAGCCAAATGGCCGTTTCAGACTGTAACACCATGCAATTGTGAGAGGAAGTAAAACACATTCCTATGGGTAAACTAACGTAATTTTTTTTTCAGCTAGCTTACTGTGGCCTTGAGGCTTCAGCCTGGTCTGTCTGGAGTTTTTCTCCTCCTTCCACCTCCATTGTACAGTAAACAATCCGATTGGGAGCCACTGACTTCAAACCTTGCACTTCCATGATGACAATCTAAAGAGGAAACAGTTTGCAAACAGTATGTTGAGAGCAGTCTACAGTAAACAAAACAACAGCATGAGGATCATGAGGACAACCAATGGATAAGATTATGTAGTAATGCCCCTAACATTTTACCTTTTTCACAATCCACCTCTACTAGTAAATAAATATTTAGAGGAAGTCGGTATTTCAAGACATAACTCATAATAGCTTTTAAAAGAAAGTAAGGTTAGATATCTTTACTGTAAGTCCTAGTTTGTTAAATGAAGTTTTTTTTAAAAAATATTATTTATTTGAGAGAATGTATGAATATGGGTGCACCAGGGCCTCCTCCCACTGTAAACAAACCCAAGACACATGTACCACTTTGTGAATCTGGCTTTACATGGGTGCTGGGGAATCAAACCTAGGCCATCAGGCTTTACAAGCAACTGCCTTTTTAACCTTTGAGACATCTCTCCAGCCTGAGTTAAATGAAGTTTAATTTCAGGTCTTAACAAATCAAAGCAAGTGAGCATAAGGAAAAACAAAATTACCATGAAAATTCCATGACAGTAACAGAAGGGTGTTTGAGTTCCATGCAGAGTGACTTAGTGTATTACTGCCACACAAGTTTGTTGACATCACGTGATATCAGAGGCACTCATTACTTCAAACTATATCTTACTTGATTTTAACATATCATTATGTATCTGTGTTAGCTTAAGTTTTGCTGTTACTTGTTCAAGATGCTTCATGAATGGAGAGATTCAAAGGTATGTCTAAATTCTGTTTGTGATACCCTAAAAATCCTTAGTTCAATCAACAGTGAGGGAGTGAATGGTGTCAGGCACTAACTGGGTACTTTCTATACCCTAGCAAATACAAAAAAGTGGGAGTCTGATGGCACTAACCACAGTAAACCACCAAACTACAGGTTAGAACATAACAGAGCTGTAGAAACAATGGTACTCACTGGAACAGGCACAGTGAGAGTATGGGCAGCTGTTTTAAATGACTCAACCATGGTCTGCAGCAGACAAGCCCAATATTGGGCTCAACAATATTTCAACATGGATCATGAAGAAGGACAAAGGACATAAAAATAACGGAGTAGTTGGAAAGAAGTAGTGGAGGGGAGAAGAAGGGGTAGAGGGTTAAAAGAAGATGATTGGTGGGTGTGATGGTTAAGTTTTGTTGTCAACTTGACCTTTTTAGTAATCTTGGTGTGTCTCTGAGAATGTTCACAGGAAGGCAGCTTTTCAGTAGGGGGCAGGATATAAGGAAGCAGGAAATGAACATCCCTTCCTGGGAGGGCAGTGCAGGAAGAAAATTCCAGAGACTCAGGAAGGTTGCAAGACCCTGCCCTAAGGCTATATGAAGGGGAAAGAAATCTCCCACCCTGCCTGTTTGCTATTTTGTCTGTGAGGTATTGGTTATGGCTTCTTTCTCTCTCTACTTGTACCTGTGAAAGGGGATCAGCCTCTTTTGCAATTATGGAACTTCCTTGGATCTGTCTGTAGCTTCAATAAACCCTTTCCTCCCATAACTGTGCCTGGTTTGGAGATTAATCTCAGCAGCATGTGACTATGAAAGAGGGGATTAAGATAAAAAATGTATTACATACATAAATTTTCAATAAAGAGTTTAATAAAAAGAAGGGGAAATTTGAGAAAAGCTTTTTTTTCCTGTGTGGTGAGAGATGTGTTTTAATAAAACTTATTAAATCCTCATTTATGTGACATCTTTTAATGATTTCAGAAGAAACAATATCCACAAGGTCAATTAACCACACTTTTAAAAATTGCTAGATACATATTTTTCTATATACTACTGAATAATTTTTACTTATTTCCACATAAAATTTCCTTATGTTTGGCTTCAATAATGTTAGAAAGTTATTAATTTTTAACTCTATAAAAACTAGTAGGAACAACCAAAGAAGTCTTGCTTTTTTTTCATATTGATGAAATGAAAACAAAATGAAATAAATAGTAAGAGATAGTGTGCTTTTAAGAATCATATGGCTGGGATGTAGCTCAGTGGTGGAATGCTTACTTAGTATGCACAAGTATGGGTGGCTGGAGAAAAAAAAAGAGACAAAAGAGCAATAACCTCTCCAATCTTTTTAATACCTGTTTTCCTTGCTAGCATTTTGTCTTGTGTTTATGCATATGTGTGTCTGGTGTGCACCTCATGTGTGTGTGTGTGTGTGTGTATATATATATATATATATATATGGGTGCTCACATGTATTTGCAAGCATGTGATTGTGCTCTGTGTGTGCAGGAGCAGAGGCCAAGGTCGGATATCTTCCTCAGTCGTCCCTATCTTATTTTTTGAAAGTGGGCCTCTTGATCAGCCTAGCAATTGGATAGCTAGGTTAGCTAACCAACAGCCTCAGAGTATCCTCCTGTGTCTGCCTCCTCCCCAACACCAAGTGTTCAAATGTGCATTGCCATGCCTCGCTTTTACATCGGAGCTGGGATCCAAATTCTGCTCCTCAGGCTCACATAGCAAACACTACCCACTGAGCCATCTCACCAGTGCTGAAAGCTGCTTTTGTGGTTGTTGCTTACCAATGGAAGGACTCTGACTATCTCCTGAGAATGAGCTTCCTGTCATTCTCCCTTGCATTTTGTGTGGTCACTGTCTCTCAGTGAAATAGTGTGTGAAGAGGTTAATGTATTTAAAAGATTAATCAGTTGTTCATTTTTTCCCCTTCAAATTTCCCCTTTTCCATCTCTGAACATAACACTTTGCAGACAGTTCTTGGCTAGAGTTGATAGTCTCAGAGAGGAGCAATATAGGGTCCAAAACAGAAATGAGTCTACTATCTCTTGCTTTTCTTTTCCCCAAAACCCAATCTCTCTGAGAATTTTAGATGGGATAGAGATGAAATATCTGATTAAGGAGCAGAGATTTGCCCTTGCCTCTAAGCAAAGTCCCCTTCAAGGTGTGTGTGGGGGGACTAGCAGAAAGTCTTCGAATGTCAATGTCAGGAGTTTGGTAAGTTTGGGGGCCACAGGAACGAAGCGATGCTGTACCCTCATTTCTTATTATATCACAGCCCTAAAAGTGTAAGCTCTAAGAGAGGGTGCGGCTGCCTTGAGTAAGGTTTTTAAAATCTGTTCTTTAGTCCTTAGACCCTTAGAATTATTCTATTCTTGACCAGTTCTACAAATGATATGTGAGAGCTATAAACTGTATTAACTGTGGATTTTAAGAGTTTTCCTAACTGAAATTCATAGTTAGAGAAGCCAGTCTTGTTTACTGGGCCTGCCTGGAGTCAGAGGCCCTGTGGTTAGAAGACTAGCCACCCATTCTATAAAGTAGACATACTGGATAGTCCTCATTTAACATACTGTTGTTGGACAAATGTCTCTTGACATAAACCACTGTGAGTTCCAAAATCAGATCTGAGTTAGGCAAAGGTAGAAAAATACCATAATTACACAGACACAGCAATAAAGACTGTCAATGACAATTTTATAAACATGCAATCATCAGATAGCACAAAAAGACCAAGTTTATATTCTCCTCCTAACACCACTGTTTTACTAAATCAATAGTCTGCTTTAACATATTGGCAGCAAAACACAGAATAACAACTCATACAGACATTTAAACATTAACTTTACAGCATAATTTGTTTTCATAAAAGAAATAAACTCATATTAATTATTTATAGCCATAGAAGACTTTTGAATAAAAAATGCTATGGATTCTTTTTGTTTTATTTCTGAGCATTTAAATATATAGATAATGGTAAATGCATACATATTAAAATTATCTGCTCTAAATATTTCCCATCACTTTGACTGCTAAACTCTTGTGAGAGAAATTTATTTTGTAATTAAAAGATATGAGAGGACAAAATCTCTTCTGAAAAAATGTTAGCATCTTTTACTTCAGCCAGCAAAAGAACATTCAGGAAATGATATGGATATTCCATACTGAATATATGGTTCCAAACTAAGCAATGTTATAAGGCTGGAAGGTGAGAAGAAACACAGAACAAGTATATTTGGGAAAGCCAATAGGTAAATCTAGAATGAACTGATTTAGAATACAGTAATTTTATTTCTACTTTGATAGCACCTTCAATCTAATCACCTACAAAGAGATCATGAGCCTGGAAGTTAAGAAAGTGAGGGCTGGAGAGATAGCTCAGCGGTTAAGGCACTTACCTCCAGTGCCTAAGGCCCCAGGTTCAATTCCCCAGTACCCACATAAGCCAGACCCACAAGGTGGTGGCCCTGGTGCATTCTCTCTCTCTCTCTCTCTCTCTCTCTCTCTCTCTCTCTCTCTCTCTCTCTCTCTCCTTGAAAATGAATAAATAAAATATTTTAAAATAATAAATAAAAAAAAAAGAAAGTGAGAGGAAGTTGTCTTATCTTCAGGCTTAAAGTCCATTAAATGGAAGGGAAAATGAAAGTAGACATTTGCTCTTTCTACTACCAACTAAGCCAGCAAATAAATTTAAAACCTGCCTTGTAAGACTAAGCTTGTCTCTGTTAGCCCACATATCCTAACAGCAGCCTGGCACCTCTCACAAAGCAAATGCAACAATATAAGGAAGGAGCTCTAAGCTCAGTTAAAAAAAAGGAAATGGGAGAGCTGAAATGTATGCTTGATATTTTTACTATTTACTCAAAGAATTTATAGAACATAAATTAGGAAGAAAAAAGTTAGAATTTAAACTAAATGATGACATGGACTTTTTCATTACAATATGATCTTTTATGATGTACTTTACATAAATTATTTGTCCTATGTGTTATAAAACGCAAGTGTATGCATGTGTACACAGAATGGACAAACACAGACACACACCTATATTATCATGCTATCATGAAAGACCCAATGAAGCACCTGATCTAGCAGTACAGTGTCCGGTTCTCAAGTTTTGCCTAAAGAGTATGAAACCCTCATGCTTTGTGGATCAGTGTTAAGTGAGCCATACTTGTTCTTGTTCCTAGTAATATTTATGATGCTTTTCATGAAAGTGGAAGTTCTGGAAGGTAATTTTGTGCCGCTTGTCATTTAGAGTTGCGAATACTGTGCATCACAACTGTTCAACATGATTCAATTCTAGAAAGATGATTCCACAGGTGAGGTAGATTAAAAACAATGATAATCAGGCTGGAGAGATGGCTCAGCAGTTAATGTGATTGTCTGCAAAGCCTAATGGCCTGGGTTCAATTCCCCAGTACCCATGTAAAGCCAGAAGCCCAGGGTCTGGAGTTCATTTGCAGTGGCTAGAGGTCCAGGCAAGCCTGTTCATTATCTCTCTCCTTGAAAATAAATAAATAAATATAAATATATATATGTATATATGTACATATATTTTAAAAACAATGATAATCAAAAGCCGTAAAGGAATTTCAAATTAGAGGAAAGTAATTTATATGTTAAATCTCATTTGCATCCAATAGTGTTTGATGATTATTTTATCAATGAATTTACACTGTTTTGGCTGGGCATAAATTGGACCTCAAAAGTTTCATTATTTTGTTTTTTAATCCCAATATTTTTTGTGTTTAAAACTAACTTGCATTCACTTGTATATATTTGCATTCATTTTGTTCAAGAAATGAAGAATAATTTGGCATCTTCAAAACATATTACACTGCTTTATCAGAGGTCAACCTCAGGTAAGCTACCTGTGGTAAGTGCAAGATTAAGCCACCTACCTCCAAGGTGAATGACAGCACCACATCAGACTTTGACAGCTGAATCTCATTGTCATCTCCTAGGTCCAAAAATGCAGAATTCTGTGAACGCTTTAATTTTTGTAATTTAAATTCTGGACCACCTTTTGAAACAGGAAGACTTTCCAAATTGGCCATTAGTAAATTCACTGAGGCCCGCAGCTCTTCTATGTACATATTCTCCATTTCTTTGGCAATAAATTGGGGGAATCTTCTTTCCTTAAAAATAATTTCAAAGATAATGTTATACCAACCATATTTCAGTTTTATCAGGAAAAATCATTAGATGTACAGATTTCATGAGCTTTGGTATTATGACACTTCATATTATGTGTCTACCCTATTCTAGTCTGTAGGTGTTTAAAAAAATCGGTCTTTGGAAACAACAGAGGGGCAAGATGTACACAAACCTAAACTAACAATAATCTGACTCCATAGAATCCTATCTTCTGTACAAAAAGTTCTGGAGGTAGATAGGGCCCCAAAGGTGGGGGGTGGAAGCCTACCTATGGTACAAAGAACGCTGACCTTTGGCTCCATGACCCAGCAAGTAGTTACCTACCACAATGAGCTGTTGATCAGAATGACCCACATGGTCCCTAAAACAAGATAAACTTTTTTCACAGCCCTTGGATACTCATCTTAGGCAAAAGATAAGACCCTATTGCTGAAGATTCCACAGACTGATATCACACAACACTGAGAGACCCTGCTGAATATAGAAACGAAATCAGCTCCCAGATGGGCAGCCTGGGTAATGCCGGATGGTGTTGCATGAGCTGACAGGGGAACCAGACTAACGATATCCTGAGAGAGCAGGAGGCATCTTCAAGTTACATGCTATATGGCACAGGCAAGCAAGTCAAAAAGTGCCCATATGTGCAATAGTGGTGTCCCACCTAGGTGGGTAAATCAACAGCTGGCTTATTGGCTTTGAGATCCGCTCAAAGGCAGGGAGCCCCTGACTGGTAAGGGAACCCAAGGCAACCTTGAAGGGGGACCAAGAACCCCATCTATGTTGGGAAGTCATCACTTAACCATAGGTCCTCAGAAAGGCTACACCTGCCAAACGCTCACCAACCTAGCAATATCTGTCTCAATTGACCAATAATGATCTCACTTCCCGCTGGAGACTCTATTTGAATTTTTCAGAAAGCAACGTTTACTGGGGAAAACTGGACTCCACCAAAGGGACATAACTTGGGGGGGGCACCCAAGCAGGAGACCATTCACCTCAAACTCACCATTTACAGCTCTAACGCAACCTCTAAGGAAGTGAGATGACGAGCAAAAGAGCTAATACCACAGCAAGGCAGATAACCTAGAGAAGGACAATGGAGAGAGGCACCAAGGGTGCCCAAAATTGTCCAAAATACAAATTTACAGATTCTTAAAAACCTAATAACTATGCAAAATTTAAACTCACTATGACTCAGGGAAATTTGCAGAAGAGGGGGCAGAAAGAATTTAAGAGTCATGGGGAAGGAGAATAACTAATGCATATGAAGGATTGTCATCATGGATTCAATGGCTTTATCTAAGAACCTATGATACTGAGCATATTGTTGTGTTATATATATATATATATATATATATATATATATATATATATATAAAATTCTAAGCCAATAAAAACGTTAAAAAATCAGGCTTTGGTAATCATGATTATATCTAAACCACCCTTATATAACTTATGGAGGAGCACTGTTATGCAAAATAAATAATGCTGTTTATAGGTTTCCATAGAATATTTACAACGTGTATACAGGAAAAACTGGCAGCAGGGATGTGAGATATTTTTAGTGCACAGATGAATCTTAATTAGCCTCTGACATATTCAGATATTCTGCTTTGCTCTTCAAAAAAAAATTAGCTTCATCCCTCCAAACATGGGTATGCATTGTTGGGAAGGTACGCTTTTCAAATCTGAGCATTCAAACTAAAACCAGAGATTACTGCATAGAAACAAAGGAAGCCTTTCTAGTACTAATTTCCACATTGCACAAATATGCAAAGGTCTCTTATGACCACAATCCAGTTATTTACTAAGGATTTAGAGAAATTTAACTTAAAAGCAAAAGGCCAATTTATGATAAAAATTT
>PVHP010017294.1:0-34618 GCA_004024765.1 Zapus hudsonius
ATATATTTTACCTTATTTTCTACAAAAGCTACAAATAGCATTTGTTTCATCATATTATAAAACTTACAATAGAATTAATATCATGTAGGATATATACTTTATAAGGTTTCTTGTGGGCTGGGGAGATGGCTCAGCGGTTAAGGGCACTTGCTTGCAAAGCCTCCCAGTCCAGGTTCAATTCCCCAGGACCCGTATAAAGCCAGATGCACAAAGTGACATCATATATGTCTGGAGTTTGTTTGCAGTGGCAAGAGGCCATGGCATCCATTCTCTCTCTTCTTGCAAGTAAGTAAAATTTAAGCAATTTTTAAGACCAAACAAAAAAACTTTTTTTCTATAGAACATTAGGGGAAATTACTGAGATAATAAAGATAAGATAGAAGATACTAATGAACCAGGTGTGGTGACGCACACCTTTAATCCCAGCACTCAGGAGGCAGAGGTAGGAGAATCGACATGAGGTCAAGGCCAGCCTGGGACTATAGAGTGATTTCCAGGTCAGCCTGGACTAGAGTAAAACCCTATATCAAAAAACAAAACTAAAAGAGAGAGAGAGAAGAGAAGAAAGAAAATACTAATGGATCTAGTAGGAGTAACGATTAAGACTAGCAATTTAATTCCTGTCATGAGATTTTAAAGCCCAACATAAAAAGTTCTCCTGTAAGTCAATGTTTTTAGCAGAATCACACCTTTATACTTAAGACATGTGTACTTTAGGTGGCTCTGGCCTATAACTCCCTGTCCCAGTCATTGGTTACTTCCCACTCAGAGCTGTTGAGTGAAAAGACCTACAAGGTCCCCAAAACAAGACAGGCTTATGCCAAAGCTCTTGAATACCCACTCCAGGCAAAAAATAAGAGCCTACTGCTGAAGTTGTCACACAACACCAAGAGACCCTGCTGGACCCAGAAAGGTAACCAGCTCCCAGATGGTAGCCTGTGTAGTGCTGGAAGGCATTACATGAGCTGCCAGTGGAAAGTGGCCAATGATATTCAGAGAAAGCAGAGGACATGGATATACAACACCAACCGATATTACGAGAATGCAGAGGACACTGCTATACGGCAGAAACCAGCAAGCCAAGAAGTGCTCATCCATGCAATGTGGCACTAAACCGAGGAGGGTAATCAATGGCTCTCTGATTGGCTAAGAGATCCGCTCAGTGATAAGGAACCCTTAGCTGGAACTGGGATCCATGGCAAATTCTTATGGAGACCAAGAACCCAGACACCAAAGGGAAACCCAGTAACCATGAGCCTACAGAGAGGCTACACCCATTAGAATCTCACCAAATTAACAATGTTTGTCTCATTTAACCTATACTGATCTCACTCTCCACTGGAGATTCTCTTTGCATTTTTCAGAAGGCAGTGAGAGCCATGGACAGCCCATTTCCACCAACAGGACCTGAGATGATGGGTGACTCCCAGGCAGGAGATGAACCACCCGTAAATTATCATCTAGGGCCGGAATGAAACCTTGGAGGAAGTGTCCAGATGAGCAAGAGAGCTCCCTTCATAGCAACCTACCATGTTCACTGGCTTGATTGGAGAAAATGCCTAAACAGAGCTTGCAAGTCTGGTTTCTATTTTACACCGCAAGCCAGGTAACCTATGCAAGGGTGATGGAGACAAACTCCAAGGATACCCAACATAGTCCAAAGCAGAAACTCAGAGACTCCTAAGATCTCAACAGTAAAGCAGACTTAAAACTCACCCACCATGACTCGGAACTTTGCGGAAGAAGGGGCAGAAAGACTGTAAGAGCCATAGTGGGAGAGAGTGTCCAGAGACATTGTTTCTCTTATCAACAACACACAGAAAAGAAAACCTGGCTACAGCAAGCCCACTGAGGAGGGCCCAGGTTGGGGTCAGGGAGAAGAGAAATGGGGGTACCATCACAAGATTTGCTCAGACAGTGTTTCTAGTTATTGACAATAACTTTTTAAAAAATAAATGTGTACTTTAAAGTAAATGAAATTGGGTTTCAAAAGATTCCAAGTCACTCAAAACACGAAGGTGCCCAGTGACTCTAATCTCTGCTGACCTCTCTTATCCTGACAGCTGATTAAAATTTTATCGTGTATTAATTATTGTTTCGAGCTGGGGCTCAGAATTTCACTGAGTTCGCTGGCTCTAGACGCCTACAACTATGTTTTGCTATAAATTACTGGCACTGTTTCTGTTGATATTCCGCATAATCAAACATTTGTAAGCATGCCGTCTTTTCAATCTGCTCGGCTGATGCACTGTACCTGATCTTTCATTAAAGTAATCAAAACACTTGCTGTGTCGCATCTAATGAATGTTGCATGTATGATTAAGTGCTTTCATTCATATTGCAAGTTTGATTTAATGTAATCTGCCTTTCAGACAGCCATTAGCCCAGCTCCTACGTGAATTCGATTAATTGGCTGAATTCTTCCAGATGCCCATTAAGCATTACAGGAATTTCTATGTGGAAACAGCAGGGCCCGTCTAGCACAGAACCAAACAATGAAATGTTAGATTGCTGCCATGACTTACAAAAAGCTGGATTCATTTTCATTAATAAAACATCTGTACTCCTGCACAGCTATGCATTGAGATGCATTTATTTTATATGTTTATTTCTCTGACTGTAAAAAGATAGTTAAACAGAAGCGTGTGGGCTGGTATGTAGACCCAGGGTTTGGCAGATGCTAACCAACAAAACAGTTTAATTTTTAAAGTTTGCATCAGCTTCTAAGCAGAAGAACATAAACTTACAGACACCTGCTTGAAACAGAATTAAAGAGGGTGTGGGAATTACTGTAGTAGAAACACTTCAATGACATTGGAGACTTCTTCAGAAAATGACATGATTGTCCTGCCCACTCCCAACCCACCAGGGCTCTAAGAGAAAGGGGCAAATGTGGCTCTTGCTGAGACAATTGTGTCTTTCTAGTTAGTATATTTTATTTTATTTTAAATAATTTTATTTATTTATTTATTTATTTGCAAGCAAAAAGAGAGACAGAGACAGAGAGAATGGGTGCACCAGGGCCTCCAGCCACTGCAAAATGAACTCCAGATGCATGCACCACTTTGTGTATCTGGCTTTACGTGGGTACTGGGGAATCAAACCCTGGTCATTAGGCTTTGAAGGCAAGTGCCTTAATTGCCGAGCCACCTCTCCAGCCCCTTTGTTTTGTTTGGAGTCAAGTTGTTTTGCAAGAGACTTGGCCTTGTGCAGGCTATAACTCACTGCATTCGCTACGTAATCAATGCCATTTACCAATCATTTGAGAAATTTCCCACAGCTAATAACTGAAATGAAGCTAAGCTTGAAAAGCAGCTAGTCCTAGACAAGAAAAGCCACATTTTCTCTAGCCAAACATTATTTCTGAAATTAGGAGAGTAACCAAAAAGTAATGTTTTGTATCTCTTCTACAAGGATCTACAAATTGTTTTTATCAATTAAAGCTGAAAATCTTCTTATGACTGTAACTTAATGAAAAACTATTTCATAACTGCATATAATGCCTGCTATAATGATACATATTGTTCAAGCTTAAGACTAACGTGTCTTTTCATTTTTATACAATTATAGAAAATAAACAACTTAAAGAGGAGAAAAAGTAATCTCATACATGCAAATATAAGATCATAATATAAAATTTTCTAAAATAATTGAACTTTGTAACTTTAAGTTTCTCCTGAAATAACTTTAAGTACCTAGTGAGAGCTTTTTAAAAGTGATTCTGTGCTGGGTGTGGTGGCGCACGCCTTTAATCCCAGCACTCGGGAGTCAGAGGTAGGAGAATCACCATGAGGTCCAGGCCACCCTGAGACTACATAGTGAATTCCAGGTCAGCCTGGGCTAGAGTGAGACCCTACCTTGAAAAACAAACAAAATAAAAAAAGTGATTCTGTGGCTGGAGATATGGCTCGATGGTTGAAGGCTCTTGCTTGCAAACCCTGATGGCCAAAGTTCAATTCCCCAGTACATGTAAAGCCAGATGCACAAAGTGGAGCATGCATCTGGAGTTCATTTACAGTGGCAGGAGGCTTTGGTACACCCATACTCATTCTCTCTATCTATCTATCCACCTATCTATCTCAAATTAATAAATAAAAATATTTTTAAATAAAATAAGGAGCTGGAGAGATGGCTCAGCAGTTAAGGCACTTGCCTGCAAAGCCTAATGGCCCAGGTTCAATTCCCCAGTTCCCATGTAAAGCCAGATGCACAATGTGGCACATGCATCTGGAGTTCAGTTGCAGAGACCCTGGTGCAACTGTTTTCTCTCTCGCTCCCTCTGTCTCTGTCTCTCTCTCTCATTGTAAATAAGAAAATAAAACGTTTTTTAAAAATAAAAAATACACCAGGCATGGTGGTGCACGCCTTTAATCCCAGCACAGGGGAGGCAGAGGTAAGAAGAGCTTTGTGAGTTCGAGGCCACCCTGAGACTACATAGTAAATTCCAGATCAGCCTGGGCTAGAGCCAGACACTACCTCAAAAAACCAAAAATAAATAAATAAATGAAAAATAAAAGTGAATTTGTTATTACCCATTAGTCTATTCCACATAGGTAAAGTCATACTGACTAGACAAGTGCATCGTTGAGTATTAGATCATCAGTCCTCCACAGCATCTGAACAGATGATTCCAGCAAGATTCTTTTAAAAAAAAAAAATAGATGAGCCAGGCATGGTGGCACATACCTTTAATCCCGGCATTGGGAAGCAGAGGCAGGAGGATCACCGTGAGGGCGAGGCCACCCTGAGACTAGAGCGAGACCCTACCTCAAAAAAACAGAAAAAAAAAGATGACTTATTGATACATTTTTTGAAGTGGCTATCTCGTGTAGCCCAGCCTGGGACTGAACTCACTATGCAACTGAGGATGACCTTGAACCCCTAGTGCTGGGGTTACAGGCCTGTGACACCACCCTTAGTTTTATTCAATGCCGCATATCAAACCCAGGACTTCGTGCACAGTAGGCAAGCACTTTGTCAACTGTGCCAACTGAGCCACATCCCCAGCCCACCAACTGATGGGACTTAAATAGGTAATGGTGTGAAGTTTATCGGCCAGTTTGTAGAAAATCAAAATATTTTCCAAGGAAAATAGTTGATCAACTTCTTATTGGTAAAGCTTAGCTCATCCCTGCCTTCCCCCACCCTCTTTCTGGGTGACCTGGTCTTCACATGGCTTCTCATGTAGAAGAATCTGGTTGGCCTTGGGAAAAGTGGCCATCAGTTAGTAAAGTCTTCCTGGGACAAGACTGTCAGGTGTGTTTAATTCTGGAGATCAGAATGAAGCCGTGTGTGTGTGTGTGTGTGTGTGTGTGTGTGTGTGTGTGTGTGTGTGTGCCGATGCACATGTGTGAGTGTGCATGGACATGTGTCCACATGTGAAGGGCAGAGATAGATGTTGGGTCAGTACTTGAACCCAGAGCTCATCGAGTCAGCTAGTCTAGCTAGCCAGCTGGACCCAGAGATTTGGGTCTTTGCCTCCTGAGTGCTGAGATTACAGACAGGACTCCACACCCACCCAGCATTTAGGTAGATGGCGGAGATCCGAACTCAGGCCGCACCCCACTTGTGTGGCCAGCTCTTGATCCTCTGAAGAAGCCTGTCATCTTCTACATGTAAACCACATCCTCCAATGGAGCCGTCTGTACCACAGGGGAAATGTTGCTCTCAAACTGCCTCCCTCAGGAGATTCGGAACTCAGACAGGGAACGGGGTGCTATTTACTGTCCACACTTGCTTCTCCCCACCAAGAGAAAAGCCTCAAGAAACGTCCAAGCACAGAGAGGCATGGCTGCCATGTGTTCAGAGGGTTGTGCGAGGAGTGGGAGGAAAGGCAGCCATGAGACAGGAAACCCACGAAGCCCTGGCCGGATTCCTTGAAGCACTCTGTTGTAGCTGTAGAGATGTTGGATGAGGCTCTGCTGTCAAGAAGTGACTTTCAAGCTTCACCACACAGTGGAATTATTTGAAAGCAGGCATGGTGTCGCTCGCATGTAATCCCCAGCACTCTGAAGGCTAAGGCAGGAAGATTACAAAATTGGGGCCAGCCTCAGCTAAATAATAAGTTCTAGGCCAGCCTGAGCCACATAGAGAGACTCTATCTTAAAAAAAAATTGACAAGAAATGATTTGGTAAATGTAGCTCTTGAGCCTCATCCTCAGACACTGGGCTCAGCATCGGTCTGGCGTCTGGATGTCTGACAAGCTCCCTGAGTGATTCTTATGTGAGAAATTTTGAAGCCACCCCTGGGATAAATACTGTTTGGGGATCTGAGCTGCAGCCTTATAATTCTATTTGATTTTGTCAGAATTTCCAAGAGATGCTCAGATTCATGATACTGAAACTCCTAAGATACTTGAATATAAACTAGAGTGCTGACTTACTTACACTGAGACCTATAGCTAGGCGCAGAGCCACAAGCCTAGAATTCCAGCTAAACGTAGGAGGATGAAGCTGGAGGATTGTGAATCTAAGGCCATCCTGTACACTTGATAAAGACCCAATCTCAAAAAAAAGCATACATAGTGCTGGGCAGATGGCTCAGTGGGTAAAAGCTCTTTCCATAAGCATGAAGGCCTGAGTTTGATTCCCCAAGACCCACATAAACAGCAGTGCGTGGCCATGGATGTCTGTAACCCTGGTCCTGTTAGGAGCAGAGACGAGAATCACTGAGGTTTGTGGAAACCATAGCTCCGTGTTCCGAGAGAGACTCCATCTCAGGGAACCATGTGGATGGTCTTCATGTGCTTATGAGTGTATCTGCACATACATGTACATGTACCACACATGCACACACCACCACACGTTTACACATGCAAAACACAAAAGCATACATAGTGAAAACCATAAAAGGACTAGAGTCTAGAGGCCTTGGGACAGCAGAGACCAATTCTCTGCAGAAAAGTCCATGAGGGGGGCCACATCACAGCTGAAAGATGACCAGTCACCCAGCAGCCCAGCAGGGAGAGCTAGGTCACTAGTCTGCTGTGTCCCTCTCTGCTGTTGAGAGTAGTCTTGCCAAGGGTCTGCAAGCTGCCCCCTATGCCCAAGACCATGCTGAGGACACCAGTCTCTACTCTTGGTCTCTCCTTATTTGGGGCTTCTATGAACATGTTATTCAGGTAAGATTAAATATATGTTTACTTTTTTTTTTTTGAGGTAGAGTCTGGCTCTAGCCCAGGCTGACCTGGAATTCACTATGTAGTCTCAGGCTGGCCTTGAACTCACAGCGATCCCCTTACCTCTGCCTCCCAAGTGCTGGGGTGAAAGATGTGCATCTCCAGCTCTTTTCCATTTTCATATCAGAGGGGAAGTCTTAACTTCAGAGTTGGGGGCTACATTGCTGCTGCCTTCTGTGGATTCACCACATGCCTGAACAACAGGCCTAAAGCAAAGGCTTTTTAACACGTGATCTGGGTGTTTGTGTTGCCAGAATCTGTCGTGAATGTTAGCTTCAATCTCTGATGAGTATGTTTTGTGTTTTCCCGTCTGGTTACAGAGAAGAAGAAATGCCTGCTTACTCAAGAATAAGCTGGGAGAGAAATGGAGATGATCAAATCTCCTTTTAGGACTTTTAGTACTTGTGATGGACAGCTAACTCTAAAAGCTTTTTCTTGGGAAGTAAGTGAGTGTCACCAGATACTCCCTGCATTCCCTTCACAACAAATGTACGGAGGAAGTGCTTTCACTTCTGCTAAGGAAATGTTCATAAGTATTGTGAAACTTCGACTAATTAAAACTAAGATGCAGCCAGCTAAGCGCCAGTCATTTTTAATTTACAATATTGCTTTGCTTCCGAGGCAAATGTGGACAAGTCACAACTCCTTTTGATGCCTGAGGGATCGAAAAAATTAGATCAGCAGGATTGGCTATTGATGTTTTCTAGCAAATGTTTTGAAATCTCTGCCTTTCATCCATCTTGTAGGAAAACAGGATTGCTCTGTGCACCTTCAAAGATACTAATTCCTTTAATAAATCCTTCCTTGTATGTTGAAAACTTCCAACGGTTGAGTTTCTGTAGCAATCTCTACATCGGGGTGAATGTTGCCTTCAGGCAGACTCCCGTTCTTGGTTTTGTTTTTCCCAAGTGTCATCATTCTTGGTCTGAAACTGAGACTAACCAACATTACAATGGATTAAATGCACCTTCTGTCCAGTCTATCTTCAGAAGATTTCCTTATTATATTCTTTGCAAAGCAAATTTCATGACAGGCTGTTTGCCTTGCTGGTGATCAGCACTTAATGAGATAAAGCAGTGACTGTCCCACTCCTGTACTTTGAACCCTGCTTGAGACTCTTAAGTCACAGAGAATACGTCAATCAGCGTCAAGGACAGGAGCGTTGAGCAATCACGCAGTGAACGTACACGCAGGGAGAGCTGACCATCTTGTCAAGGCTCTGCTTGCTGTAGTATTGTCACCATAATGCAAGGACAACGACAACAGAAAGCAGAAGCTTGTACCAGAGCTACCAGACGGCCATTAGGCCGTCTGACATTAGGTCAGAGTTCCTTCTATTAAAAGGAAACACTTATGGAATTGGGTTAAAGGCTCCTTGAAATTTAGGGAGTAAATATTAATGCCCCTCCAGTGAAAGAACCGACAGATTTTCTCTTTTATTTTTGTCCAAGCCATAAAGAAAAAAAAAAGTTAAAGAACGATAAATAGACTGGCTTCTGTGGGGCAGAAGTATATTCAGTGGTAAGCCTGGGCACCAACACCCTTGCCCTGCAGACCAAAGAGAGAGGCTCCATACAGGAAAGCAGGCGGCAGGGCTGAGGTCAGTGTGAGAAACACTTTGAGAGACTGCAACCCAGCGGGGCCTGGCATCACGCTTCTGTGAAGAATGAACGATTTACTGCAGACTGATGTTTCCTGAAAGTCAAAAGTGCTGAGCAGGGTATTGGGAAGGTCACAAAGAGTAAGGCACTGCTGTGGTTACCTGAGGACTAGAGGTCAGATCCTCAGCACCCATGTAAGCATGGTGGCCACTTGTAATCCCAGGACACAGGAGGTAGAAGCAGGAGATGCCTGGCAAACTGGCTGTCAACACTAGCTGAGATTAAAGGCAGGCGCCACCGTGTGTGTGTGTGTGTGTGTGTGTGTGTGTGTGTGTGTGTGTGTGTGTGTGTGTGTGTGTAATCTCATGAAGTGCAGTCTTGTCTCAAATTCACTATGTAGCTGAGAATGACCTGAACTCCTGATATTCCTACCTCTACCTCTCACCAGCTGGGATTTCAGGTGTGGGCCACCACGTCTGGCTAGAATCAATGACTTTAAAGATAGAATATTTTCAATTTTGAGTCTGAGGAGCAGGGGGGGGAGAATGAAGAAAACAGTGAAGCCCAAGAGATTTGTGGGCACCATTAAGGAGATCAGAAAGACTAAAGATTATTTCTAAGAAATTATGGCCAAAATTTTCTCAAATATGATGAAATACAAAGAAAACCCCAGGGTTAAATGGCTTTGGTGGTGAATTCTATCAAGCATTTAGTGAAGAATTAAGACCAGGGCTGGCGATGTAGTTCAGTGGTAGAGTGTTTGCCTAGCTTGCACAAGGCCCTGGGTTCAATATCCAAAACCACAAAAACAGACAAATATTAAAGACAAGAGAAAAGATCAGCCTTTGAATCTGGGAAGCCATCAGAATTTTAAGAGGAAATCTGTTGGCATGTTATCAATGCAGCGAACAAGCGTGAGCCAATATGGATCTAACCTTAGATTAACTTCACTCATTTTGTTTAAAGACCTGAACTGGGAGGGAGCACGCCTGTGATTCCAGCACTCAGGAGGCAGAGGTAGGAGGATCTCTGTGAGTTCAAGGCCAGCCTGGAACTACAGAGTGAGTTCCAGATCAGCCTGGGCTAGAGTGAGAGCCTACCTCAAAAGCACAAAAATAAGAAGAAAGAAAAGGAGAGAGAGAAAGAGGCCTGAAAGGTAAGTTCATAATGGAGTAAAAATAACGGGGACATAACGAGGCACTTGTGGGGCTGGGGAGATGGCCCAGCGGTTCAGGGAGCTTGCTTGCAAAGCCTTACTGCCCCAGTTTGATCCCCTAGTGCCCACGTAAAGTGGCACGTGCGTCTGGAGTCCGTTTGCTGAGGCAAGAGGTCCTGGTGAACCCATTCTCTCTTTCTCTCTCCACTCCCAAATAAACAAAACAAAAGATTTTAAAGGATGTCAGTGCTTGTGGGAAAATACGGACAGATGGCAGCGTAGCAGATCCCTCGGCCTGGGCTTTCCTAGCGCTTCCTTCCTATGATCAGCCCAGAGAGAATGCCCTGGGCTTCCCCACAGAATAAGAATTAACCAAATGCCCTATTTGATTATTCGCCTCCTGGGAAGCCAGAAGGGCCAGAAAACGTCACTGGGAGCATCAGCTTGGGCCATGTCGCCCAGTCGGGACGTGGGAATGGAGTTCTGCCCCTGGCCTGCTGCGTGGCCTTGGATCTCCCCAGAAGGGGAACCGTCTTCAAGGTGGTTACAGACACGACTGTCGTGGGGGCGCTTGGATGACCTTGGCAAGAGGTGGAGACCACTCGTGCCCGGGGACCCGCAGAGGGACCCGGCCTGCGAGGACCTGGGCAAGGCGGCCAGCGATGCCCACGCGTGCCTCGGACAGGCGTGGGGAGGCGGAGGCAGGAGGATCACCGTGAGTTCCAGGCCACCCTGAGACCACAGAGTGAACTCCAGGTCAGCCTGGGCTAGAGCGAGACCCTACCTCGAAAAACAAACAAGCAAACCAACAAAAAATCCTAGCAGAGTACTGGGGTCTGTCATCAGCTGGCAAAATGACAGCTTCTGAGGCTGTGCGCCTGCGCAGACTCACCGTCCCTCCCCGCCCCGTGGGAGGGGAGAGCAGGTGGGCGCTCACCTGCAAAGCGAGTTCCCTTGCTCGGGGCTGAAGAAGTGATCGCAACAGTCCATGATCCAAAGTGAGTACTCAGCCTTAACCGCTGAGCCATCTCTGCAGCCCCTGTTTTAAAAAAAAAAAAAAAAAAAAAAAAAAAAAACAGGATCTTATTCGGTATCTCCAGGCCAACCTCAAACTTGCAGCAATTCTCCTGCCTCATCTTTCCAATTGTTGCGATGCCCACCATACCCAGCTCATCCTCAGCCTTTGCTATACCAGGTCTCTCTGTTCCAAAAGCACAAGTGTGGACCCACAGCCTAGGCCTTCCGAGGCTGCCACTGTGCCAAGGGAAGCATGGAGGAGGGCGTATGGCCCTTACCTTCCATCACACCAGGCTTCCCCTCATTCCTGGCCTCGCTGGATGGAGCTGTTCAGATAGCCATGAGGGTGAAAGCAACTTTCAACCTGATCTCTCTCTCTCTCTCTCTCTCTCTCTCTCTCTCTCTCTCTCTCTCTCTCTCTTTCTGTTCTCTCTCCCTCCCACTCAGGGTTAAGAGTTCAGACCCAGGGCCTTTAGTCCCAAAAGGGAGTTCATTTTACTCAGTTCATCTCTCATCTGTGTGTGTGTGTGTGTGTACACATAGGTGTGGGTATACATGCACATGTATGAGATGACCTTGGATATCATTTTATCCTCAGGCACTGTCCCCTTTTTTAGTGAGACAGGGTCTCTTGCTGGCCTGGAACTTGCCTGGTAGTCTAAACGGGCTGATCCACCTATCTCTGCCTCCTCGGGATTGGGATTACAGCCCACCCCACACCCAACTGTTGATATTTCTATGTGGATTCTGGAAAGCAAACTAAATTCCTCATATTTGCCCTTTAGCACAATCCCAACTGAGCCACCCCCAGCCCCTCAACCTCAGTCCATCTCTCTTTAGACTCCCAATTTTCCCAGACTTGGCTCTAAGTAGCTTCAATTCCAGTTTTGTTTCCAAACTATTGTATGAAAGTAAAAATAGTTCCATGTTAAACCCTCATCTAGAGAGAGGTTAAAGCAATCCTATGAACAAAGGGACTCTAAAAGAGGCAACCTCACCTAAAATTAGAGCAAGTCACGGTAAAACAAAAATGATTGCTATTGATCGACATTTATTCTTAACACCAGTTAAGTAACTATGTGTGAAGTGTAAAATCCTCACTTGTTGATTTCTAAGATTAAAATCAATAAAACTGTCCATAATCTATACCACTCAGGTTTACCTCTCCAGAGCAGATCGGACAAGAGTAATTAGATTTCTGCCTGACTAGCAGGAAGAGAAACTGTTTCATTTTGGATCAAAATCTTCCTAGTAGATTGAATTACACTTTCTTGCCTTTACCTGTCAACACTTCTGTGTTAGATTTGGTTCAAACTATCAAAATGCTACCCCAGAATTTTCAGCCAGAAGGATGCTGGTGTCTAAAGTTTCATTCTGAATCTAAATTGAAAGGTGGTTCTTCCAACTTCACTTTCTTCCCGAGTTCTCGGCTGGACGAGACGTTAGATGTGATATGACTAGCTTCCTCGTCCCTAGAACAGAAAAACCAACCTGAAGCCTTGCTTGGGTCCCTGCAAGCCAGATTCCAATTCTTGATTTAGAACATAGAACTGACCTCGCCTGATCTCTGCTCTGCTTGCAAGTGACTGGAATGCTCTGGAATGCACTCTCTTCTCTGATGACAGCAGGCTCACCAAGGGGGTGGGGTGGGTGGTGTTTTGTGGTGGTTGTTGTTTGATTTCATTTTGCTTCCTATTTTTTTTTTGGTAGTTAAAAGGGGAATTTATTGGGCTAGCTTACAACAGTCCAGCAACAGCAGTCGGCAAGCCCACAGGTGAAATTCAGTCCACGTGGCTGGATACCACGGAATTTCCAATCCAGCCCTGAAGGCCTGAAGGCTCTCTGGGGAGCCACTGATCTTCAGTTCATGATATCAGACTGAGGAGACTGGGTTCCAATGTCCAGGAAGGCTAGGAGAGCAGGATGCGAGTGCAAGTCACGACAAGCACCAGCAGCTGGAGAGAGGGAGGAAGGAAAAGTGCTTTGGATTTAAGGAAAAAAATATTTATTTATTTCCAAGCAGAGGAAGAGATAAAAAATAGGGAGAATAAGTGCACCAGGGCCTTCAGCCATTGCAAACGAACTTCAGATGCATGTGCCACTTTTGCATCTGGATTTACATGGGTGCTGGGGAATCACATTTGAATCATTAAGGCTTTGCAGGCATGCACCTTAACCACTGAACATCTCTCCAGCCCTTGCTTTGATGTTTTTTAGTCTAGTGTTACACAGCAGCCCAGGCTGGCCTTGACCTCTGAGCAATCCTCTGGCCTCCCAAGTACTGGGATGATAGGGATGAGCCACCACACCCACCTGCTTACTTGTGTTGTTTTGTTCTGCTGATGTTAGGCCAAGTTGACCTCAAACTCATGATTCTCCTGCCTCAGTTTTCCAAATGCTTGGATTACACGGGTGCATATCACTACACCAAAAGTTATTTCTGAAATAGAATTACAGTTCTTTACAGTCTTACTTATGTCCATGTCGTGTTTGAGTTAGGCAACTCCCATAAACTTGTATGTTCTGAATGCTTGGTTCCCAACTGATGGAAACTTGGGAGGTGGAACCTTGCTGAAGGAGGTGTGTTGCTGAGGGTGGACCTGGATGGTTTATTAGCCAGCGTTAGTTCAGCTCACTCTTCCACCTGCTATGGCTGAGATAATGTTCAGCCTCTGCTCACGCCATCTTTCCCCTGCCATCATGGAACTTTCCCTCAAGATGATAGACAAAATAAACAACTTTTCTTCTCCCATCAGTTGCTTTTGGTTGGGTGCTTTGTCCCAGCAACAAGAAGGTAACTACAACATGTTAAAGTAGGACTCTTAACCTATCTCCCATGAGGATAGTTTCTATTCCATCCAGATAGGCTACAATGGCCCACATTTAGGTCCCTTCGTTACTGAAGCAGAGGGTATCTGGGAGGAGGGACAGACTATGCCCACAGTTACTTTGAGATCAATTGATGCATATCTGAATGTGGTTCCTACAAAGGAAAACACAAAGTTATAACATTTCAGAGCAACGCATAGTGCTGGAAACAACTTTAACCCAGTTGAGATAAATTGGCTAAGGGAAAGAGGACAGGCTTCAGTTCCTGTTCTGAGTCATAAGTGAAAATGACATATTGATATGCTGCACTGGGGGGACCGAGCACCTGGGCACTGCCAGGAAAGATAGAAGAAAGAACTTCCTTGATCTTTACAGCACTCTGAAGGTGATGTTTTTCTTTTACTTTATTTTTTTAATATTTATTTATTTATTAGCAGAGAGATACAGAGAGGGGGCGGGGCACACCAGGGCCTCCAGCCACTGCAAACACACTCCAGATGCATGCACCACTTTGTGCATCTGGCTTATGTGGGTACTGGGGAATTGAACGTGGGTTATTAGGTTCTGGAGGCAAGCACCTTAACTGCTTATGTGCTTATTATACATATATGCATATATATTATAACAGGTTATACTCTTTTATCTCCTCCACCCTGCTTCTGTTTCCCTAGGGTCCTCCTCAGTCAGTGGGGTCATGGCATTCAGTATGAGGTCACGAAGGTCTCAGCCAGTCCCTATGGAGTAACAGGGGACCACGCCTCAGGGCATTCCTACTCTGAGGGTTATTTTTACAAATAAAGAAGAGAGATGCAGAGAGCTCTACTACATTATCTGTTGCCTATAGTTCTTTCTTGTGTTTTTGTTTGTTTGTTTGTTTGTTGCAATTCTGCGGGTAGAATTCACAGCTCCACACATACTAGACAAGCTCTCTACAGCTGAGCTACATCTCCAGCCTCCATATCATGTCACTTCATGTTAACAAAACTCTCGGGGTACTGCAGGACCACATCCCTCCACTGTTTGGACATGAACTTATACTGCTACAGGAAAAGTGAGCATCCACACAATGTGCTATTTAGGTGACCAAAAGATGACACTGATTGCTGTCTTGAACCTGCATTTATGCAATTTATACATCGAGGAGTATATTAGTTAGGGTTCTCTAGAGGATCAGAACCAATAAAATATATATTGTAATACATATTCTAAAGGGAATGTATTAGCTTGGCTTATACAATATGGGCTGGGTGTTCCAAAAACAGCTGTCTGCACACTGAAGAGCTGAGAACCCAGGAGCGGCCCTGTCCACAGGGCTGGACGCCTCAGCAGCCTTGGTCTGGTGC
This sequence comes from Zapus hudsonius, assembly GCA_004024765.1. NCBI lineage: Eukaryota > Metazoa > Chordata > Mammalia > Rodentia > Dipodidae > Zapus > Zapus hudsonius. The sequence goes on from PVHP010017294.1 coordinate 15,125, forward strand.
TGATGACCAGTAATGCCAGAGACCTACAGTCTTCAGTCCATGTTAGAAAGCTCAAGAAGCCGGGTTACACTGTGGGCAAAGGATAGATGCACTCATCAGCAAGGAGCAAAGGGTAGCAGGCAAAAGCATGCCCTCTGGAGGCATGCCACCCTCCAAGAGCCAGCAAGAACTCCAGGACCAAAGGAGTGAGAACTAAACAGAAGGCCTATCTAGAAAGTGGGATGGAGGAGGGGGAGAGAGGCAAAAAGATAATGGGGTCAAATGGCAATATGTTTGTATAACAAAGTTCTCAATTTTAAAAAGTAAAAAAAGAAAAAGGAAAAAGAACTCCAGCTATCCCAATGAGATAGCTAGGTTTTGTTGTCAACTTGACCTTTTTAGTTATCTTGGGTGGGTCTCTGAAGATGTTCACAGGAAGGCAGCCTCTCAGTAGTGGGCAGCATGTAAGGAAGCTCGGAGGAGCTAGAAGTAAATATCTTTTCCTGTCTGGACAGTGCAGGAAGGAAATTCCAGAGACTCAGGAAGCCAACAAGTCTGGGATAGGGTTGCAAGACTCCTCCAGACCCTGCCTATTTTGTTAGTGTGTGTATGGTATTGGTGATGGGTTTCTCTCTCTGCCTGGAACTGTGAATGAGATCAGCCTCTTTCACCATTATAGAACTTCTGCTTGATCTGTAGCTTCAATAAATCCTTTCCTCCCATAAACTGTGCCTGGTTTGGAGAGTCATCCCAGCAGCATGTGGCTGACTATGACACCAGGGCTCTCAGAACCTTGTCCTTTTGGAATTTTATGGTTAAGCTTCATTATCTAAACACAATAGTTTAAATCATTATCATTGATGATCAATTTAACCTTCAGTCCTTCTCCCATCCCCAGGGATTGGGGAGGGGGTACTTTTAAAGGTTCCAACTGTTTCATTCTGCCTTGAAACTACCTTGGGAATGCTAGACATAAGTCATCTCATTATAATACCAAAAGACATTTATTACTTTGGAGATTCAAAAGACTTTAGATGTTGTATGTCAGAACATAGTATTCAACCCCCCCCAAAAAAAAAAACCATAGTCTTCTTTGATGAATATGTGTGTGTGGCATGTGTATTTTACAATATCACTGAGCCCTATGACAGATTCTGGATTCATATTTTAAGAATCTTGAAAGAGCTAAAAGAGACACAAACCAGTTTGCCTATAGTGAATGAGCTGCCTAGGAATGCTATAGAGAAAGGTATCAAAAAAAAAAAAGATTGAAAAGGAAAAAAAAAACATATCATGTAAGACCCACTCACTCATTCACCCCAGAAAGGTCTAGAGGACACACTTTTCACCATGGCTGCAAGAAATAAACTTTTGAGAGCGCCTTGGTACCACTTAAGTGCTCTAGTTTGAATTATCAAAACAGAGTCTTAGTTCTTCAGGTAGGAGTTCCAGAGCAACCTGGGCTAGAATGAGATCTTGACTGGTGGGAGGGGTTGGGGAGGGGTCTGTGACAGGAGCAGTTTTAGAAGATTTTCTGTAGGGTGCTAAGGGCAGAAGCCAGAAAACAGGGAGGAAATGGATGGTGAACGGACTATTTATCAATTAGATCCAACAAATCCACATTCATTTTGTTTGTTTTGCGTGTGTGTGTGTGTGTGTGTGTGTGTGTGTGTGTGTGTGTGTGTGTGTTTGAGAGAGAGAGAGAGAGAGAGAGAGAGAGGTGGTGTGTGTATGCACATATGAATGTGTTCTGCCCCATCTCTCTTCCCCTGATCTTGTTTTGAGCCTGAGTCTCCTCTAATGATTCAGGAGTTTGAGGGGCTCTGACAATTGTCCCATCTCTCTGCTCCCCTGTTGTACTGAGGTTACAGGTGAGCATGGCCATGCCCAGCTGATTTACCTGGGATCTGAAGATTTGAACTCCTGTGTTCTCAGGCCCTTCAGGTCCTCAAGCTTGTGCAAGAGGTGCACTTAACCACTGAGCTATCTTTCCAGCTCTAAATCCGCATTCTGAACACTCTATACCAACCAAAAGAACAGGAAAAGATAGAGCTGGGATGTAGCTGGGTGGGAGGGAACTTACCCAGCACACACAAGGCCTGACCTTGATTCCTCAGCACAGGAAAAATAAAATAAAGGAAGCAGCTTTTGAAATTAAAAACTAAATAAATAAAACAAGGAATTTCTTTTTAACTGTAGAAAACAAAAGCAAATAGTTTGCAAAGATTCTGGAATTATTTTACCTTAATGTCTGATTTGCTGAAACTCAGTTCCAAGAGATATGAATGGAAGTGACTTTCTCTAACTGTCCTCCAGAGTTCAGTTTTGGGCCATGAATCAACATCCTGAAGGGCCAGGATTACAGGCCATCAAGGCCTTCCTACCATCCGGCTGTTGTCATTGAGCAGATAACTCTCTCTCTTTCTCTCTCTCTCTCTCTCTCTCTCTCTCTCTCTCTCTCTCTCTCTCTCTCTCTCTCCCTCTCTTTTCCTTTAACAGAATAACTTAAGTGATAAGTCACTAGGGGGTGTATTTGCAGCTCAGCATGGAGGAGCAAAAAACTTTTGATTCATTGCCTGAGCTGAAAATAATCACCTCTGTTGCAGACTCCTGTTTGCTTCAGAAATTTAATATACAAGGCAAAAGGCTGTTACATAGTCAGAAGTTCCTATTGTCAGTAATCTTTATCTGCAGATCTTACTGTTTAAAGTTCTAGTCACCAGCCTCCAGCTCTGTCTTCTCATAGGTTCCTTGAAAACAGAACACACAGCCTCTGAACATCTGTAGATAGTTTTCTCCGAATCTATGCATGACCCACTCAACAATGCCTTTTGTCCAACTTCACTAGATGATGCTTTTATCTTTTTTTTAGGTCTCACTCTAGCCCAGGCTGACCTGGAATTCACTATGTAGTCTCAGGCTGGCCTCAAATGCACAGCAATCCTCCTACCTCTGCCTCCTGAGTGCTGGGCCTTGTTTATCTTTGGATAGCATTATAATGATGCTTCATTCCATAACATTTTATTTATTCTATGACTAACTTGGGGGAAATCTTGAAAAATCTTGCTTATCTATTTTGGTTTTGTATAAACAGATGTTTCCAAAAGAGAGAGAAAAAGATGGGAGGAAGAGAGAAAGTGAGAGAGAGAGAAAGAGAGAGGGGGAAAGAGAGAAAGAAAAGATTTAGGACTGGGGAAGCAGTTCAATTGATAAAGTGCTTTCTTTGCATGAAGCCCAGCACCGCATCCAACCAAGTAATGCATGCCTGTGATCCCAGCATTTGAAGGAGGAGACTGGAGGATCAGGAATTCAAGGCCATCCTCAGCTATATGAGTAAGATTAAAGCCAGACAGGAATACAGGAAACCTTGTCTCAAAAAAAAAATTCAATGTACTTAAAATTTTAGAACTAGACAACTGCCGTCTGTTTGTGGGGAAACCAACTGCTCTCTGGATCTGAAGCCTGCTCCATTCATGCCTGGTACTGAAGACCTCATCAAAAGCCTATGGCTGGGCTGGAGAGCTAGCTCAGTGGTTAAGGCACTTGGCTCCAGTGCCTGAGGTCCCGGTTCAATTCCCCAGTACCCATATAAGCCAGACCCACAAGGTGGTGACCCTGGTGCGCTCTCTCTCTCTCTCTCTCTCTCTCTCTCTCTCTCTCTCTCTCTCTCTCTCTCTCTCTGTAAAAAAAAAAAAAAAAGCCTATGGCTGAGGAACTCATAACCCTTAATGGGGAAATTATTACTATTGTCTGGATATACTATACTCACTAAGGTGCCATCTAGATACTTAGGTTTATTCCCGCATATTAATGCTACTCTCACTTTTGGTTAGAGAAGCTTCTCTTTTTTTTTTTTTTTAATATTTTATTTATTCATTTTCAAGCAGAGAGATACAGATAGAGAGAGCGAGCCAGGGCCACCACCTTGTGGGTCTGGCTTATGTGGGTCCTGGGGAATTGAACCAAGGGCCCTAGGCACTGGAAGCAAGTGCCTTAACCACTAAGCCATTTCTCCAGCCCGAGAAGCTTCTCTTTTCAGATGTGGAAAATCAAAACCCACCAAAGTATTGAGAAGAAATGACAGGACTAGTGAAAGATTTCTATCACACCCCTCAAGGCTCATTGCTGAAGAGGGTAAGAAAGAATGTAAGAGCCAAAGGAAAAGAAGAAGTGTTTTACAATGCTGTCTTCCAAACACAAAGGGGCCCTGGTATTCATGAGCTCACAGAGGCTGATGCTTCCTGCACAAGACCTGTATAACAGGAGGGGAAAATGATGGCATCAAAATAGAAGAGACACTGGTTGGAAAGAAGTGATTCGGTGGACAAGGGATTTGGGGTGGGGAAAGGAGGACTATTGGGAGGGGATTATGATCAGGGTATATTATCTATATTTATGGAAGTTTTCAATAAAAAGTTTAAAAACATTTAATACCAAAAGGAGCTTTAACGACTTGGAGGATGGGGGCTGACGGAAGCCTTCATGGCTCCACAGTAAATACCATAACCCCACGGAGGAGGGCCCCCAGGGAAACAAGCAGGGGCGAGGGGACAAAGGAGTATATAACTTGTTATAATATATAAACTAAAATTTTACAAAATAAAAAATAATTGGGGGGCGGGCAGAGGCAAGAAGATCATGAGTTCAAGGCCAGCCTGGGACACTTATCAAGATCCTGTCTCCAAAAAGGACAATTCTAATATCCCACCTCCCACTTTGTTTAACAGTTAAAGAAACTGAGGCCATGCATATAATACAGTGAAAGAGATGTGAGATCTAATTACTTTAGCGCTATTCTCAGAAATAAATAACTAAACTGGGTTTGGTGGCCCACGCCTTTAATCCCAGCACTCAGGAGGCAGAGGTAGGAGGATTGAGTTGGAGGCCACCCTGAGACTACATAGTGAATTCCAGGTCAGCCTGGCCTAGAGCAAGACCCTACCTGGAAAAAACAAAAATAAATAAATAAATAAATAAGCTAAACAGACAAAACATCTACACCACTCCCTTTACTGCTGCTACATCTCCATTTTTTTCTAGACTTTGGAGAGACATTTGGGTCAGCTATGAAGAAGGGAGATCAAAGCTTATATAGAAATGCAGAGATAAAACCCATTACTTTGTACAATTAATCTGTGCTAATAAAGAAACTACAAAGAGCTCCTAACAGAGAAATGATTACCATCCAATGAGACACGAGAACTCATGACCCTGATTTGATCCTTACGCACTGTATGCATGGGTCACGTTATCATACTGTGCCCCATGGAGATGCACAAATGCTGTCACAATAAGATAATAAGTCTTGTTATATTTTTCAGCTCAGTCGCTTGCTATTAGAAGAAGCTAGTCACAGGGGCTGGAGAGATGGCCTAGCAGCTGGAGACCCTTCCTTATTACAAGCCTACCTGCCCAAGTTCAATTCCTCAGCACCACGTAAAGCCACACACAAAGTGGCACATGCATCTTTGATCCAATGCAATGGGAAGTGGAGTCAGGAGAATCTGGAAGCTGAAGGGAGGGGCAGCTAGACTGACACACAGGAAGTAGCAAAAACAAAATAACAACCACATAAAGACTACTGGTATACCTTCTATGTAACTGCTACAATATAGGTATCTGGAAGCTAGGAACCATGTTTCATCTCTTACCATGTGCATTTATTTTCCCCCTTTATAATTATTAACCTATTGGGTGTTGTGGCACACACCTTTAATCCCAGCACTTGGGAGGCAGAGCTAGGAGAATCACCATGAGTTCAAGGCCACCCTGAGACTACATAGTGAACTCCAGGTCAGCCTGAGCTAGAGTGAGACCCTACCTCCAAAAACCAAAAAGGGAAGAAAGGAAGGAAGGAAGGAAGGAAGGAAGGAAGGAAGGAAGGAAGGAAGGAAGGAAGGAAGGAAGGAAGGAAGGAAATCTGCCTCAAATGAGGGGGACGGGTGAGGCCCAACCTAAAATTGTCCTCTGACCTCTACATGCATGCTGTGACATGCACACACCTGCACACGCATGCACACACAAATAAATATTTTTATTGCTGGCAGACATATGGGGGAAAGGAATCCTTAGGTTGGGGTGGTAGATGCTTGCCTAGCAGATAGTGAGGCCCTAAGCACCCCAAAAAAAATGTTTCCTTAGCAAGGTGTGTTAGCACACACCTCTAATCCCAGCATTCAGGAGCTGGAGCCAGGTAGACCACAAGTGTGAGGCCAGCCTGGGCTATGCTGTGAGACCCTATCTCAAAAGAACAGGAGGAAGAGGAGGAGGAAGAGGAAGACATTGGAGCTGTTCATATGCTATTGGGAGGAAAGGACCCACTGAGGCACTGTTGGGATGGTAAGACAAAACCTGCAAATAACCAGGCGTGGTGGCACACGCCTTCAATCCCAGCATTCAGGAGGCAGAGGTGGGAGGATCGCTGTGAGTTTGAGGCCAGCCTGGGACTACAGAGTGAATTCTAGGTCAGCCTGGCCTAGAGTGAGACCCTACCTCGAAAAAAACAAAAACTGCAAATAGCACCACCATCACTCCCATATGCTCCTGCTATACATCGCTTCGGTTGCTTACTCAGAGAAACCAGAGTCATTAAATCACAGATACCTGCACATCCAGGCCTATAGAGACACTATTCACTATTGCAAGCAATGTAATAGTCTAGGTGTCTATCACATATGGAGTTTTATTCAGCCATATTGAAGATTGAAATGAATGAAACTGGAAATCACCATGTTAAGCAAAAGAAACCAGACTCAGGAAGACAAATGTTTTCTGTTACACAAAATATAGATTTTTGTTTGGTCATTTGCTTTTTGAGGTAGAGTTTCATGTATCCCAGGTCTTGAACTTGCTATGCTGCCAAAAATTATTTTAAACTTCTGATCCTCCTGCTTCCATTTCCTAAGTGCTGGAATTACAGACATGCACCACCATTTCTGGCTTTAAATTTTTTTTTAATTTTAAGCCAGGTGTGGTGGCACACGCCTTTAATCCCAGGATTTGGGAGGCAGAGGTAGGAGGATCACTGTGAGTTCCAGGCCAGCCTGAGACGACATAGTGAATTCCAGGTCAGCCTGGGCTAGAGCGAGACCCTACCTCGAAAAACCAAAAAAAAAAAAAAAAAAAAAAAAAAAAAGGTCAAGGCTATTTATCCATGTATCCATGGCTACATAGTAAATTTGAGGACAGCCTGCATGAGAATTCCTATCACCAAAGAAAATTTCCTGATTATTACTTAGACTGAGATCTCTGTCCAGGTCCCTGGCCCATATTAGAGTTCCTCTCCCACTGGGTGACTGTTGATTTTATTCTCTTGGCCAGCTTCTCCCCAAGGCTGATCAGTAGTTTTCACATGCTTTGTGTCTGCTAATGGCAATAGCTTTCTGTGAGATACCTTGTACTGGTCATTTCCAGCAAACAGTATAGTGTCTGAAGGAACACAGACCGGAGAAAACCATGTGGGATGTTCTAAACTTACAAAGGGAAGAGGTGAGCACAGTGTGTCACACACACATCGCTCACAGCAGACTTGACAGGCCTAATCAAGTCCTTTTAGCTCAAAATATCTGATGTATTTGGTCTGTGAAATACCATTTTGTATTTCACAGTATCACAGCACTCTGTGTTGCTGAAAGTGTGTATTTTATTTTGCATATGGATGGACGGATAAGTTGATTATTTCAATGTATCTATGTATGAATATATATACTGGATCTATCTGGACAAATATCTGTTAACCAAAAGTAGCTTCTTTTTGCTCATTTTTAAGCAAGTCATTATCTCTGAAAAAGCTCATAACTAGGTTAATAAACGTTATCTTATGATCCCTAAAGATTGTTTTATTACGTTTTTTTTCCCTCTCAACAACCCCATATTTTGCATAAAAAGATACATAGAGCCTCACATTTGCTTCACTTAGGCATAGGAATTACACCAGGCTATTTCTACACAGGCAGTACCCTCCTTCTCTATAGATGCCAATTAGAAGATTAGCGTCTTTTCTCTCTCCCTCTTTGCTATTAAATAGTCACACAAAAGCTGAGCTGACAAATTACTCCCTCCATGGTGCTCCACAAAGACAGACAATAGATCATCTTCATTTACTATACTCAAATCCTATTAATCACAGATTAATGAGAACATGTCTAGTGGGGAAGAAATTACCAGAATGTGGGCCTCTTGGCTTGTTACTCATGTAACATCTGCTGGCTTTACCTTTCGTGTCATGTCATCTTTTATCACATTGAAATAATGTTTGCTCCAGAAGCATAATTAAGATAATGGAGCGGATTCAGAGCCCTTCCCTTAATAATTAAAGAACCGGGGTTATATTTCTTCATCCAGTGGCTTTTAGAAAACTAATTTTCCTCTGTTCTTGATTATTTCCTTTTTCTTTTGCGCATAATGAACTTTCGAATATTAGAGTTTTGGCTTCTCTGTTTTTTCCCTCGCTGTAAACTAAGTGATTAATCCTAATACCCAAAACTAGGACAAAGTCCAAGGCTGAATTCCCTTTTCTACTGAGATAAAATTCATACAAATGTGCCATCATAGCCGTATTAGGCACATAGTTGTCAGTTCATTTTGCAATTTATGATCTCTAAAAGTCAAATTAATATGTGGAATACCATGTAAGCCTTAAGGTACATCAAAAGCTAAATTTGCTTTCCTTGACCTCATTTATAATATGCTGCATTATTTTTAATAGTCTCAAGTACTTATTATTCTTTTTAATCTGGGATTTCACTTAGGATTTTATTCTAAGCTATTTTTTTCTGCTACTTTCAACCATAGAAGTTGAACTTGAGGTTCAAATACTTAGTATTCTTGGAAGCTTCTGTTTGTCCTTTCATCCCATCAAGGGTTAGAACTGGGGAGAAACAAATGTAAAGTTTTTAAATAGCAATCCAGGTGTGGTGGCACATAACTTTAATCCCAGCACTTGGGAGGCAGAGGTAGGAGGATCCAGAGTGAATTCCAGGTCAGCCTGGGCTAGAGTGAGACCCTACCTCAAAAAATAAAAAATAAAAGTTTTTTGAAGGCAATGGCATCTGTAATCAGCTGATAAAGAAGAAAAGGCATAATTTGTGATTATAAAATTGAGGAAAGTAATTATTCATGCTATTAAAGCCTAGACTATGCGTTTGCCTCTCCTGTAAGGAGTGGTGATTAACGTGCAGGACTGGCTAAACTGAGATCTGAGGCTTTGTGATTCAGCCGTGTTCAGCACCACAGGGTGAAAACAGCTCCTGGACCGAGAGCTGAAAAGCACCACTTGCGGGAGGGGGAGAGGGAGGATTGCAAAGAGCTTCTTAATTAAATTTTAATTATTGCTAATTAGAACTACTGTTTTTTACATCCCCAACAAGGAAGACAAGAGCTGATCTGGCCTGTTTATCATTCTGCTAATTAGTTTCCCAAGGAGAGGTTTGAAAGGGTAGACGTCTCGACAGTATCCAAGCGGTTTGCTGAGCCCAACCTGCAGGTAGGTTCCTCCCTAACGCCTGAGCTTTTCTACCAGGCAGCCCTCTTCTGGTTTGAGAGGTCCAAGGAATGATCTCTCTCTCTCTCTCTCTCTCTCTCTCTCTCTCTCTCTCTCTCTCTCTCTCTCTCTCTCTCTCTCTCTCCCTTATTGGAGAAGTAATCTATGAATTCATTTCCTATTATTTATCCTGCCTACCTTATTTTCATATGTCTCAGTTTTTGCTTAATTGTTAAAACAAATAGTAAGCTTTATATACTCGTGCTTCTAAGAGTTGCTACATGTCAGAGATGATCTCTACCAGATTTAAATAACCAAACGTGGGTATGAAAAGTGACTGCTAATGTTCTCTAGCAGCGATTGTGTGCTCTGTAATAGAAGGTAACAACGCCACGAAGTCCCCACGATGAAGCGTTTCTAAGTTCTATCAAATGTCACATGAGACGAGATACCCCCCATCACACTTGTGACAGCAAAGGAGAAATCCTAAATGCATGTATGAGGACATCCAGAAGGTTCCCAGTACCTGTCAGCATTATAAACCTTCTGCAAAGTGCAAATCCTGTTTTTATAAGTGCACACATTTTATAACTCTTCTCCCAAGATACTAACACTGAGTTGATGCAACTCCCTGTGTTAATTACAATAAAATCCATCAAATGAGATTACATTTTTGGAATCAACAGCATTTGGCCGAGCAAACCCACATGCCTTGACAGCCTCCCTTTGCAGTTGGAGTCGTATTAACACATGTGTTGGTTTCCTCACCTCTTATAGACGCAAGAGCCCTGTGATATGTTAATTCACACCAAATTCCAATCCTTTCTCTGTCTTTATCTTCCCAACTCAATGCTATGAAGTGTCAACACCTTTCATACTGGGGAGGAAAAAAAAAGCTTGGGTAAGATTTTATCTTTATTCACTTTAATTAAAATTACAGAAACTAGAAAGCGAGTAAATAGATTAAATCGGCCTCTCCGAGCCTTCCTTCCATTCACCATCTGCCCTATAAATATGCACTCTGGTCTGAATTAGTGGGAAAAGTCAACTGGGTCTTTCTAGGTCTCATTCGTCAATTAGCTGTAGCTCACACTGGTTTAAAATGTGTTTTTTCAGGTCAGTAAGTTGCCCTCACAACGAGTAGTTGACATACCAATAAAGAGAGACTTCTGACACTCCCCATTAATATCCAAAGATTTCTGGGGCTTCGTTAGCTTATTTAATATTTGAAAGCTATCTAAGGTGTAACTTGACTCTTCACATTTCGAACATGACATCATAGTTTCCTTCTTTGTGTAGTTTTGTATTGCATATAGATTGATTACTCGATTCACTTGTACAGAAGAAGGGGGTCAGCAGAATGGGGTCACCCACATTGTACTCCTTCTGGAACTTGTTTATCACACTTCCATTGTGCATTCCTAAGCCACCCAGAGTGGTCAATGGGAGCTGGGTTTTTATCCATTGTGGGATGCGGTTGTTGTTTTGGTTGGTGTGATAGTTAATCTTTAAACCACAGTCATCCTTCAGCCATGAGAGTTAGTCTTTTTTTTTAATTTTTTTCTTTATTAAGCAGAGAGATACAGAGAGAGAGAGAGAGAGAGAGAGAGAGAGAGAGAGAGAGGACCAGGGCCACCACCTTGTAGGTCTGGCTTATGTGGGTACTGGGGAATTGAACTTGGTGCCTTAGCCACTGGAGGCAAGTGCCTTAACAGCTGAGCCATCTCTCCAGCCTTTTTTTTTTTTTAATGAGAGTTAGTCTTGAATGTCAATTTGATGGGGTTTGGAATCATCATGGAAATACTTAGAAACGCTTCATCGCGGGGACTTCGTGGCGTTGTTACCTTCTATTACAGATGTCTAGGCCTGTCTGTGAGGGGCTTCTAGATTAGGTTAACTGAATTGGTGAAACCTGCCCTTAATGTGGATGGCACCGCTCCATGGACTGCTGTCCTGGGCTAAATGAAAAGGAGAACGAGAGCTAAGTATCTCCTTTCATGACTCTCTGATTCCTGACCATGGGCTGGATGGGACCAGCTGCTTCCTGCCTTCCCACCGTGATGGATTAGATCCCTTCAAACTGAAACCCGAAATCAACCTCAAATCCCTTTTCTCAGGTATTTTGTCAAAGCAATGAGATAAAAAATAATTAATACAGTTGGCTTATATTTTTGTAGTGATGGAGACAGAACTTAGACCTTGCACATGCCAAGCATACATTCTACCATTGAGCTACCCTCCAAGCCCAGGAATTGGTTGGTTTTGTGTTTTTATTTAGTCTGCTTTGGTTTTGGTTTTTGGAGACAGAGCCTCACAAGCTGACCTTGGACTCCCTGTGTAGCCTAGGGAACTTTGTATTTTCCTTTCTTCCCATGTGTATGTATGGGTGGTGAGCATGTATGTGTGTTCATATGAGTATGGGCACATGTGTGTGCTCAGGCCAGAAGGTGGCTTCAAGGGTCTTCCTCCATTGCACTCGGTCTTACTAAAGGCTTGATCTTCAGTCTGTGGTGCTATTGGGAAGCATTGGAACCTTTAAGTGATGAGGCCTCTTGGAAGGAAACTTAGTCTTTGAGGATGTGTCTTTAAATAGAATACTGAGCCATGCCTTCTCTCTTGGCTTCCAGGTTGCCATGAGGTGTCTGACACCTACTCTCCACTATGATGTTCTGCCTTGTCATGAGCTCAAGAACAACAGAAACAACTAACCATGGTTGAAACCTCAGAAACCATGAATCAAGGCTGGCCTCAAACTTGCTATGCAGATGAGGATGATCTTGAACTTGGGATCCTCCTTCCTCTACTTCCCAGGTGCTGGGATTGCAGATGTGCAGCACCACGCCCTGTTGATGAGGATCAAACCCAGGGTCTTGTGCACGATAGCCAATCACTCTGTCAACAGAGTCATGTCCCTAGCCCAGCCTTTATTAAGTTGATTTTCAGGCATTTAATAACTTGATAGGAATTTAACTAAGGCAGGATATTAAAAATAAGAGAGTGGGGCTGGAGGGATGGCTCAGCTGTTAAGCACTTGTCTGCAAAGCTTAAGAACCCAGGGCCAATTCCCCAGCACCCACATAAAGCCAGATGCACAAAGCGGTGCACACATCTGGAGTTCATTTGCAGTGGCCAGAGGCTCTGGTGTGCCCATTCTCTCTCTCTCCCCTCTCTCTCTCTCTCTCTCTCTCTCTCTCTCTCTCTCTCTCTCTCTCTCTCCTCTCTCCTCTTTCTATATGCAAATAAATAAATTAATATTTTTGAAAAGAAGGTGAATCTTTATAGTATAATTGCGCACCAAGAACTGAGTAGTCTAATTCAATTCTCTTTACCTATCCTCTCACGCACCTGCCCATGAGTCCCCTTGGTGAATGAGGTTCCACAAGGCTAGAAGTAAGTTCAGGAGTTCTCATGAGCTGAAATTCCTTTTTTTTAATATTTTATTTATTTATTTATTTGAGAGAGAGAGCAAGAAAGAAAGAGAGAGACAGAGACAGAGAGAATGGGCACAACAGGGCCTCCAGCCACTGCAAATGAACTCCAGACACATGCGCCCTCTTGTGCATCTGGCTTTATATGGGCACTGGGGAATTGAACTCAGGTCCTTCTGCATTGCAGGCAAACACCTTAATGGCTAAGCCATCTCTTCAGCCCCTGAAATTCTTTATCTTTGAACTTGGGCAGCATTTTTAGTGAGTTTTAAAGCAGTAATTTAATCGTGAATAAAACACCACAATTAAAGCACATATTCCATGGGCTAAATGTGGCACCCCAAAATTCAAATATTGAAATCTTAACTTCCAAAGGAATAGTATTTGGAATTGAGCCACTTGAGTGGTGTGCTATTTACCACCTCATTACTGAGACAAAATACCATTTTTTCATCACAATGGCATCTTCACTGTCATCTCTTCTCTTATTTTGTGACCATTTTTGGAATTAGAGAATCTTGTTAGAAACTGACTACATTTTTTAACTTTATTGACAGCCTCCATACCCACACAATGAGCCCTGATCCTGATCCCTCCCTCTACTTCCTTTGTCCCTGTTCCCTCTCCACTGAACCCCTCCTTTCCAACTACTCCGCATACTATTTGTTGCCTTTCCATTATGCAGGTTGACTATATTCTTCATAACTAGCAGCAGCAGATCCTACCCACATGCAGGAGCCAACAAGAAGCCAAGCCCAGATTGTGGTGCTTAGATTTCAGATTCATTGCCTCTCCTCCCACCACACGGAAAGATGTCATATGTGTCTGTAGGTCTCTGTGGGGATAAACTATGAGCATAAAATGTGGGAAAGAGCCGGGCATGGTGGCACAGGCTTTTAATCCCAGCACTCGAGAGGCAGAGGTAGGAGGATTGCCATGAGTTTGAGGCCAGCCTGGGCTACATAGTGAATTTCAGATCAGCCTGGGCTAGAGTGAGACCCTACCTCAAAAAAAATAATTATGGGAAAGAACTCTGGGAATATTTCTCTTGGACTTTACAAATAGCTTTTCTGAGATTATTGCTATAAAATGCTACATTCCTTACTTATAACTTGCCCTAAAGTTACAAGTGGATTACAACTGTGTAATCCACCCATTTAAAGCAGTGTGACTGGTTCTCCTTACCTTGGTGATCCTGTGGCCTGAGCAGCACAGATGACCGATATTGACAAGCAATGTTTAGAGAAGCTGACAGATCTTGAGCTATGCTCTATGCTCCTCTCCTCAGAGGCCTGGTTGGACTCGACTCAGCAAACATACTGAGTAAGAAGTGCTGATCACAGCGCTGAAGACAATGAGCTCAATAACTAAGGGCCCACGGATCTGCTGAGGACAAGTGGGCTTTGTGTGGTTGCTCTTGTGATCAGAGGGCTGGAGAGAGGGCTCAGCAGTTAAGGCACTTACCTTCAGTGCCTAAGGACCTGGGTTCAATTCCCCAGTACCCACGTAAGCCAGATGCACAAAATGGTACATGCATCTGGAGTTCATTTACAGCAGCGGGAGGCGCTGGCGCACCCATTCTCTCTCCCTCTTTCTCTGTCTCTTTGTCTGTATCTCTTGGCTTACAAATAAATTTTAAAAATTTCTTTAAAAAGATTCTTGTGATCAGTGTGTGTGTGTGTGTGTGTGTGTGTGTGTGTGTGTGTGTGTGTGTGTGTGTGTGTGTGTTATGGATCAGCAGAGCCTAGCAGTCATAGCCCTAAATCCCTTCCTTTAACAAATGTTGAAGGGTTATCCAAGGTTGAAAGTTCCTTACCACTGGTTCATACCGTGTTCTACTTGTTCATATATAACTGGTTCTTGGCTGTCAATAAAAGTGTCAATGAGTGCCTGTACGCAAGAGAGGAAGCCACAGCTACAGTGACATCAGAGCAGCAGTGAAAGCAGATGCAGCAGGTTTATTAGTGGCTTCAACTAAACTTCTCTACAGTTTTCCTTGTCCTCAGGTTGCTGAGACTGGAATATCAGGAGTTAGCTCTCACCTCTCAGGTTCTGCTCCTAGGAACAGTTTGCCCACTGGATAGGAAAGTTTCAGAAGTTAGTCTTCCCTGAATTCAGGGCTGTGCCCCCCCCCACAAATAGGGTACCTGATAACGCTGACTTGAAAGCCAGAAGTCATTAAAGAAAATACTGATTTCTAAAGTTTTACGTGACAGTTAAAGACTATACATGGGCTGGAGAGATTGCTCAGTGGTTAAGGCATTTGCCTGCAAAGCCTAATGATCTGGGTTTGATTTCCCAGTACCCATGTAAAGCCAGATACACAGAGTGGGACATGCATCTGGAGTTCATTTGCAGTGGCTAGAGGCCTTGTTGCACCCATGAATTCTCTCTGTCTCTCTTCTATCTCTCTTTGCTTGCAAATAAATAAATAATAAATAAATAAAATAAAACTACACATGATATCTAGAGATAAGTGTGGACTCGATGAGGGGTGTGATCTCAGCACTTGGGAGGCTGAGGAAGGAGCATCATGAGTTTAAGGTGAGTTCTCAAGAAGGAGGCAGAGGAGGAGTTGGAAGAGGTGAATCTCTCTTATCTAGGAGTTCCAACAAATAGAAATATGGCAAACTATTGTGGATTTTGAGAGCAATGGAGCCATTCTCAGCTCTGTATGAGCTTACTTAGTGGATAGAGCACCAGACACTCACTAGTCATTAAACTCCTCAAGCCAGTGGCTCCTGAGTTCCTGTCTTACAACCCATGAATAATGACCAATGCCCACACAGTAGAAGGGTAGGTTAAACAAGAGTTCATTAAAACTTGAAACAGGAAGTAAAAGTAAGGCAGAAAGTAAAACTGAGCAAGGAGCTCCCAAGCAAGGAGGTACCACAGAGTGACTAGGATCAAGGGCTTTTATATCCTTGGGGGACGTAAATTAGTATCAAGTCAAGGTGGATTGGATTGGTTACTTGGAATGTACATGGAGGCTCCTGGTAGGCTGATGAGTTGGACAGCAGCTTGGTTACTTGGAAGAGGCCATCTGGCATCTGAGGAGTTAGTGTAAGTCAGGGCTTTTGACCTTGTGGAAGTCAGAGCTCTTTTGGATCTTAGTTCCCAGAGTCTGCTTTCTGGACTTATTAAAAAATCTCTGTGCTCTGCACTGAGGAATGTACTCAATGGTTAAAGGTGCTTGCATGTACAGCCTACCTACCTGGGTTTGATTCCCCAGTAACCATGTAAAGACACATGTACAACATGGTACATGCAGCAGCAGCAAGATCCCTAGCATACCCATTCTCTCTCCCTTTCTCTCTCTCTCTCTCTCTCTCTCTCTCTCTCTCTCTCTCTCTCTCTTTCATAAATAAATAAATAAATTTTAAAATTCAACCTCTGTGTGTGTTGCCTCTGTCAGACTATATAGATATCCACTTATTCTTTTGGGGCCTGTAAACTTGACAGGCTATTACTATCAGATTAATTTAACAATGAAATAAGCTAAGAACAGTTCAAAGAAGAGAAAATCAGAACACCTTCTGAACTTAGAAAAAGATTGTTAACTTTGAGAAAAGTCATCAACAGTCTTCACCAGCAGTGGACACTGCAAGCTTTACAGCTGGGCAGCCAGGCCAAATGTACCAACTGATGCAATGGTGGTATGTCTGTTATGGGGGAAACCAGCTGCTCTCTGATTGGACTTGAGACCCCACTCCAGGGGAGGGAACTCCTGCCTGGAACTGGAAACCTAAAGGAAAGCCTATGGCCTGGGAGGTCATGAGCCCCAGGGGAAAACTACTACTGTTTGGATTATATAAATGGGTATATTATACCCACTAAACTGCCCTCCAAATACTTATGCTTATGCCCATATATTAATGCTACTCTCATTTTTGGTTAGAGAAGATTCTCTTTACAGATGACAGTGACCACTGAGGGACTCAAAATTCACCAAAGTGCTGAGAAGTGATCTACATGACTAAGTGAGATATCTCTATCACACCTTCCCAAGGCTCAGAGACCATTGCAGATAGTGACCATTACACAAAGTGGCCTTGATATTCATGACCTCACAGTGAGTTCACAAGACCTGCATAATAGGAAGAAAAAGTGATGACATCAAAATTAAAGAGACTAGTTGGAAAGAAGATGGGATTCAGTGGGGGGGATTTTGGAGGGGGAAAGAGAGGGAGATGGGAGGGGGTTGTGATCATGGTATCTTGTAATATTTATGTAAGTTTCCAGTAAAAAGTTTTTTAAGATGGCTAACTTCATTTATAATAAGAGAAATGCAAATTAAAACTATACTGAGCCAGCTGTGGTGGCACATACCTTTAATCCCAGTACTCAAGAGGCAGAAGTAGGAGCATCACTGTGAGTTCAAGGCCAGCCTGGAACTACTGAGTGAGTTTCAGGTCAGCCTGGCCTAGGCTGAGACCTTGCCTCAAGAAGAAAAAAAAACTATACTAAGGGCCAAGCATGGTGGTACACATCTGTAATTCCAATACTTGGGAAATGGAGGCAGAAGGATCAGGAATTCAAGGTCATCTTCAGATATATAGTGTGTTCAAGGCCAGCCTGAACTATTTGAAACCCTATCTTTAAAAAAAGGCCAACAACTGCATTGAGGTATTGACAGGTAAAGGACCCCCAACCCCTTCCTCTAGGGGTTCAGAGATGGCATCGGGTGGGGAAACCTCCAGTCACAACTGCCTTGCTATAGCCGGGGCATGACTGAGTTCAAGGATACCCTGAGTTACATAGTGGATTCCAGGTCAGCCTGGGCTAGAGGGAGATCCTACCTCAAACAAACAAACAAACAAAAAATTAACCAATAAGCTTTATAGATTATTGTTGTACAGCTATTTCCTCTGATTTGAAACATTCTCTTTTAGAGAGAGGTTCCCCACACTCGGGAAGTAAATGAAACTTAAAGACTCTGGAAATAAACAAACTTCAAGTCTCAGGAAGCTCCTGAGTTTTACAAGATACACAAGGCCCCCTACCTAAGTTTTTAAGATTGTTGGGAGATGGTTCAGAAGTTAAAGAACTTGCCTATAAAACCTAAAACCTGAGTTGGATTCCCCAGTTCCCACATAAAGCCAGCTGCACAAAATGGCACAGATGTCTGGAGTTCATTTTCAGTGGCTGGAGGCCCTGGTATATCCATTCTCTCTCTCTCTCTCTCTCTCTCTCTCTCTCTCTCTCTCTCTCTCTCTCTCTCTCTCTCTCTCTCTCTCTCTCTTTCTCTCTCTCTGCCTTCAAATGAATCAGTAATAATAGTTTTAAAATAATTTAACCATATTTATTTTTAATAATTAGATACATTGTATGAGCAAATCTTGTGATGATACCCCCATTTCCCTCTTCCCTGTCCCCAGCTCACTGGGGCCCTCCTTGGTGGACATACTGGTTCAGTCCATGGGGTAGGAGGTTATGAGTTGTACAAGAGGTAGCCAGATTTTTTTCCTTTGTGTTGTTGAGGGGAGTGATGTCTCTGGATATTCTCCCCCACCATGGCTCTTAAAATCTTTCCGACCCTCTTCCTCTCAGTTCCCTGATTCATGGTAGGTGAGTTTTAAGTCTACTTTATTGTTGAGATCTTAAGTGTCTCTGGACTTCTGCTGTGGACTGTATTGGGTATCATTGGTGTCTGTCTTCATTGTCCCTTCATGGGTTATCTGACTTGCTGCGGTGATAGGGCTCTTGTTTATCTCACCACTTTCTCATAGGTCTCATTTGGGCCCTGATTTTTTAAAAAATGGGAAAAGGAGACTCAGATCTGCTGAGCTGAGGGCTGCAAGTGACACAGGATGAGGCTTTCTGAGCTGCACTGTGCTGGGGTGGGGTTCTGTAACGCACATGTCTTTGAGTTGTCCATGCTCAGGTAAGCGATTCCTCACCCATTCCATTTTCCTATAAGTAACCCCTGTAAACTCACTGGTTCTCTTAGCTAGATGTGGGTGGACTCATTTCTTTGTCATTGATGTCCTGTCTGGGGGGACACACATTCGTTCATGTCTCCCCAGGAAAAGTCTCACAGCGATGATCACCTTACATACCACTTCTGGAATAAACTCAAAGAAAGAATATAAAAGTAGAAATTTAAGGACTGAGGGGCTGGAAAATGGCTTAGTGGTTAAAGGCACTTGCCTGCAAAACCCGCTTGCCCGGGCTCAATTCCCCAGCACCCACATAAAGTGGTACATTCATTATCTAATGTTCATTTCAGCAGCAAGAGACCCTATAATGCTCCCCCCTCCATACACACATACACACACACACAAACACACATAAATAAATAATTTCAAAACAAAGAAATTTAAGGGCTGAGCATGGAGACAAGAAGGGTAAGAGAGGGAGGGGTTCCACAATAGAGACATTTTATAAGCATACATACAAACACACTCAAAAAATAAAAAAGGAAAAGGTTCCTCAAGACAGTGTTTTCTTCTGAGAAGCATCTGGAAGGTGTTAGCATCATCTTAGGGTGTGGAGAGTTATTGAAGATATACAGGTATAATTTGAAAAGCACTCAACACTCGATCAACATTATGATTGAAAGCATCTTTTGTTCACCTAATGCAAAGAAAGTAATGCTGCAGACAA